>JAWZYV010012766.1:0-279739 GCA_038373885.1 Cheiracanthium punctorium | reverse complement strand
AATTGCATGAAATTATTAGTGAGTTTGATTCAGTATGGCAACTCATTTGACGGAAAAACAGTTTGGCGGGAATGATCGCCGGGATAATACGTAAGTACCCTCAAAACATAGTACATCACTCTCAAATTGATCAAACATCAAAGACTAATTTTTCCCAGACTACAATACTTTCCTTACCTGGTACAGTGTTCCCGCTCTGGGAACACCCAACTCTGACGTTTTGACTGTTGCCAGTCACGAAGAATCGATTGGATTTCAATAAAAATAGTGGCGGGTGACACAGCTCCACGAGAATCCTTTACTTTTTAACACGTCATTTCCCGTAAAAAAATAGTCACGATTCTTTTTAACAGCACTGACATCTGCTGAAAAATGGAAGAATGCGAGAACGGCTGGATAGATTGCCCAATGCTGAAAAAAGGGCAGCCGTTGCCATCGCTCGACTTAACTACCGGCAAGATGGCTGACGATCGAAACGATCATCGCTTGCTACAGATGTAGTGGCCCTTTTTTTGACGACAGCTGGCTGTGACAGCCAGCTGAACGTTTCGATCGTCCGCCATCTTGCTGGTAGTTAAGTCGAGCGATGGCAACGGCTGCCCTTTTTTCAGCATTGGGAAAGGGTTGCGCCTCAAAGGGTTAACAGTGCAATATACAAACTCGTTCCCATTTCTCTGTGAAAAGGTTACTTACAAAAGCAGTTATTTTTTTGTTGAGTTGATTTTGTTTTTTTGTTCTTTTTTTTGTTTGTACGTCTCTCAGCATTTTTCCTTTCAAAGATTCTTGCCTTATCAAGAAATATTCGGAAATCACCCAGGACTTTTCTTCCTTTCGACTGCCGTACGATGGCAGTCGAAAAGATAATAGATTAAATAGGGCAGATTATAAGTACTAAGTACTGCCTTTACTTATAATTTCCTTAATTTGTCATCCAATTTATTAATTTATTAAAATTATTAATTTAATTAATTTATTAAATAATTATTAATTAATATACAAATAATTATTAATTAATATATAAATAATTATTAATTTAATTAATTTATTATTATATTCTACTGATTTATATAAATTACAATGTAAGTACGTTATAGGCTTGACTGTACTACACTTAAAAATCGTAGCTTTGTGACAAACATGTAACAACCCCCACCTCTACCCTAAAAAAAAAAAAAGAAGAAGAAGAAGAAACGCAATACTTACTAAAAAACAGACCGGTTTCAGTAAGTATTGCGTACAATCATCAGTGCAAAAAATCGATTCTTACTCTGAAGACGGCAAGTGACGCCGAAATCAATTTGCAGTTGCATGATTCCTCATTGGTTACTTCTTATGTTGTTTTCTCCATCTATCGCAGTAAATGTAGCAAACGAATATTAAATATTTAGCATTTAAATAATAATAATTTGGTTTAATGGACAACTAATTACTTTTTTTGGGGGGAAAAAAACCACAGCATCCGTATGAAATATGAGAAATCATGATACAGGATGTCCCAAAGAGGGGGTAGCGGGTTTTAATTCTTTATCCATTAGAGATAAGTGGTGAATGTCAGTTGAAAAACTGTTCAAAATAAGATGAGAAATAAGACTTCGTTAATCTAGTGTGACTAATAAGTGCACTTCCTCTAATCCGCAAGTCTTATAATACACATTACACTTCAGATATAAACAAATAACTCTAGATTGAAATAGCGAAACACTGGAGGAAGTTTTCAGTTTGTTAAAAATGAAGTGACTAGAATACCAAGTTCTCTACTATCAGCTAAATTATAATCATTATTAAAGTAACTATTTTTTGAAATCAGCATTATACAATATTGTGTACATGGCAAGGCATGGGATCCGTTCATGTTTAGTAAGATATTGGCCTTTGCTCAGGGGCGTAGCCAGAAATTTTTTATGGGTGTGGTTACGGCTACTGCAACTCACATATATGCATACATGTGTGTGATAAGGGAGTGAAGAATATACATTTTGTATTGCAAAAAATTCCTTATGTTGGGGTTATGACCCCCCTAATCCCCCCTTGGCTACGCCCCTGCCTTTGTAGAAAAATATCTGCTGTGGGAAGAAAGGAATTTGTCCCTCCAAGGACGAAAGATTTCTTAAGGTAGAGTCCTAGTCAGGCATAGCCCCTATACTCGCTATGTTATAATCATCTATACCAGGGGTTTCCAAACTTTTTCCCCCGTGGCACCCTTGGCAGGCTAAAAACACTTCGCGGCATCCTTCTCAGGCTAAAAACATTTCGGGGCACCCTTCTCAGGCTGAAAACGTTTCGAGGTAGGTTACCTTTGAAGCTATAAGAATATGAAGGTTAGAATGAGACAGTTTGGATATATTTTTCATTGTTTCTTTCATGTTTATAGGGCTAGGCTAACTATTAAACTCGCTTGGAAAAGGAAATATGTAAAATTTTGCCCCTCCCCCAATCTCAGGAAGCTCCTGTAAAGGAGAGGCGGCTGGACACTGAACTCTTCCGAACTTCACTGAAATATTTTTGCTTCGTCCACTTCATCATCGGCTTGGCAAACTTTTTGGTGGGATATCGGTTCAGAGGAACTTTTTTTGATCATACTCCCCCAAAATGATTATCTCCACGGCACCCCCGGCATACGCTCGCGGCACCCCAGGGTGCCGCGGCACACAGTTCGGGAACCTCTGATCTATACCGTTCATTTAGGAACTGCTTTGTATAAAACTCTGAAATTGAGTGAATAGGTATGAAAATGATCATTTAATAAAATGACGTAAATTAAAATACCGAGATAGCTTCTAATACATTTTATTTTTCATTCGAAACTCTTCCGTCAATGTCCAGATGCCAGTGGTGCCATCTGGAGAATGAGGCATTGACATAAATATTTCAAATTAAAAATAAAATGTATCAGGCTCTAAATTCGTGTTTATATTTTGTGTCATTTTATTATATGATCATTTTTGTACCCTTTCTCTGAATTTCAAGACTTTATACAAAACAGTTTGTAAATGAGCGGGTCCAGGTGATTGTAAAATAGAGCATATAGGGACTGTTCCTTACTAGGACTTCACGTTAATAAGCTGTTCGATAAAAACGGCTACGTAATTCTAAATTTGCAAGCGCCATAACTCTAAAAAAGAGAGTCAAAGAATGAATCTTTTTTCCAATTTTTAACCCATTTATGCCTAGCGTCCCTTTTTTGGGACGGCATTTTCGCTACTATTCGAAAACGTTATTTATTTTTCCTAGCCTTTATTCATGAGTATCGAGCCTCAACTCTACAAAATATTTTAACATGACCCAGTAGTATGTTGATATTTCAATTTTTATGCATAATGATTTTAAAAGAAATCATCCCTTGTTCAAGAAGTGGACATCAGAAATTTATCTATTATTTCTGTTATCAGTAAAAATCGAAGAAAGTCGCAAAAATATCCAGGCACAAATGGGTTAATATACGAAACCAAGGTAGGAAATTTGTCGCTTGTTCGAATGCTTCTTTTGGCGGGTGTACATTCCAAAAGCGCAATAACGCTGCATAGCAGTCAAACGGCTAATAACAAAAGTATGTTTTATTTGTGTCATTACATGGATAGTGTATATATACTGTTGACCCTATTTTTCAGCAAAGCATTTATTATTTGGATGTCAACAAAGAAAGGGCCTATTATTTACAAAATTCTGTGATCCGCACAACACTTGGCTCCAACCTGTTCGGATTAGAGGGAATGTGCACTGTATTCGCTTCAGTCACAAAGATATCGCGAATCCACGAATCTCTAAAACGAGATTCTCCTTGCGATTTCCTTTTTCAATCGTGATGGTTTGGATTGCGATTGTGTATGATTAAGGCAAACCTGCGCGAGGGGTATCTGCCTGGGATGAGGGATGCCTTGGCAGGAGGACTTTCTAAGGGGGTTCTAACGCGTATTCACGTTCCATCTGGAAAAAAACCTACCAAAAACCTCCAGACCGTTAGATCGACGACCGCGCCCCGAACCCAGGACCTTCACACCTCGACCGTCTACCATTTCCAGTGATATAGCCACTGTGCCATGGTGAGGCCCGTGATGGTTTGGAATGACGTCGGAGAGTAGCGTATCTGGCCTAGGTGCGTACACACATACAGCACAACCCTCCAATGTTTTGTGCACGCTATTCCGAACACGCGCGAATCCAGTCTCTGCCACTTCTTGTAGAGGATGCGAGCAGGAAATTAAGATACAACAGAAAATGCAAATGGGGCGAACAGTGGGATTCTCAGGAGAAGGCAAAAGTAGACCTCCCGAGGAAGGAAAAGAAATTCGTGAAGGCAATGGAAGTTTCGTTTCTGAACATGAAATTATTAGTGAGTTTGATTCAGTTTGGCAACTCATTTGACGGAAAAACAGTTTGGCGGGAATGATCGCCGGGATAATACGTAAGTGCCCTCAAAACATAGTACATCACTCTCAAATTGATCAAACATCAAAGACTAATTTTTTCCAGACTACAATACTTTCCTTACCTGGTACAGTGTTCCCGCTCTGGGAACACCCAACTCTGACGTTTTGACTGTTGCCAGTCACGAAGAATAGATTGGATTTCTATAAAAATAGTGGCGGGTGACACAGCTCCACGAGAATCCTTTACTTTTTAACACCTCATTTCCCGTAAAAAAATAGTCACGATTCTTTTTAACAGCACTGACACCGGCTGAAAAATGGAAGAATGCGAGAACGGCTGGATAGATTGCCCAATGCTGAAAAAAGGGCAGCCGTTGCCATCACTCGACTTAACTACCCGACTTAACTACTATAGTGTAACTAGTGTAACTATAGTGTAACAATAGATTAAAGCTGTTGTGAACTAATAGTATTTAAATGTATGTAAAAAATACATGGGATGCCTATTCTACAGCTTACGAAATAGTGTAACAATAGATTAAAGCTGTTGTGAACTAATAGTATTTAAATATATGTAAAAAATACATGTGATGCCTATTCTACAGCTTACGAAATAGTGTAACAATAGATTAAAGCTGTTGTGAACTAATAGTATTTAAATATATGTAAAAAATACATGTGATGCATATTCTACAGCTTACGAAATAGTGTAACAATAGATTAAAGCTGTTGTGAACTAATAGTATTTAAATATATGTAAAAAATACATGTGATGCATATTCTACAGCTTACGAAATAGTGTAACAAGAGATTAAAGCTGTTGTGAACTAATAGTATTTAAATATATGTAAAAAATACATGTGATGCCTATTCTACAGCTTACGAAATTGTGTAACGTAGATTAAAGCTGTTGTGAACTAATAGTATTTAAATATATGTAAAATTATGTCACTGTCACATACAGACCCGGACTGGCCAGGGTGTCCGACTGTCTGCAGACGGGTGGGCCCCCAAACAGAAAAAAGAAAGAAAATAAAAAAAGTGCTATACTGATAGCACTGGAATGAAGTTTGACACTTAAAAAATTTTTTGCAGCTACAATTGCGCCCCAGAAGTCTTCAAAACACTTCATTTTAAATGTAGTTCTCAAAATTTTTTGAGTGAGGGTTCCCGAATGAACAGGGGATTCATTAATATGAATGACGTATATTAATGAATAGATCAATATTTTATGAATGCATTAATTATCAATCATAATTAATTAATAATACTATACCTCCCCCATACCCCGAAAGTGAGCACATCCTATTATTTATCCGTTGCACAATAACCCTACCCCCCTGCTCTTGAGACGGGCGGGCCCCTACCCTCCCAGTCCGGGCCTGGTCACATACTTTTATGTCGCTATTTTTGTCGCTTTTTTAGGACACAATTTTCAATAAAAGGGGTGAGAGATAAAATGACATAGTCATTAAAAAAAAACAATGATTCCGACGAATGAATAACCTCTTTCTTTTCGAAGTCTGTTAGCAAAGCATCCGTCTTAACCTGATTTCGACGTTAGTAACCAACTACCCCCTTTTTATTTATCCCAAATCGAATCTCGCTAAACGAGCAGTGAGTAAGTAATCTAATTCCGTAAAGTGTGTTTGCCTTTTCAGAATGCCCGACGGACCACTAGTACAGTCTGTCGTCCTCTTAATTTACGGCGGGAAAGATAATGCCCTTATTACGAATTACGATTATAAGCCCAAACCTATAAGACGTAAAACTCATTTAATATGCCGTTATAAAACAGCTCCGGCATCCCTCCTTCCTCCTGTCAGGAGTCAGATGCGACCGCCTTTCGTTAAACAATAAGCTTTTATCATTTGGAAATTCGAACGATGTTTGAATTCCTCCGAGGATTCTGCTTTCTCCTGCGCAACTTGGCTTTAGTTCATGAACTTGGCTTTAGTTTGTGGCAGTTGTTGAAAAGTTGGCGCAAAATGCATGTATGCGCATTTAATCCTTTACTCGACAAGCTGTTGTTACGTTGAGGTAATTCGATTTGAATTTTTGAGTGCTGTCGGGGTTAAATTGTTTGAAATATATTGAACGTGTCTGAGACGTGTTAAATACCAGTTATTCGAATGTTTATTGTTTCGACTGAAAGTTATGGATGGAAATGAATCAGAAGCAGTACATGCGTGTGTGTATTGGCAGATGTTATTGTAGCTGTTAACTAATTAGATTTCTGTGTTAGAGTTGTGGATAAATGTTATCGCAAACTGAAACGATATTTAGCATTGTTTTATTGACTGTTTTTGAATCAGTTTTATCCAAGTAGAGTGTTACCTTGGCGACAGTTTTACTATAAATTCAATTGGAATGGGAAAATAAGTTCTCGTCTTTAAGGCAGCGGTTCTCAACATTTCAACGTCGCGCCCCCCCCCCCCCAACTAAGGCTAACTTACGATGTCGCCCCCCCCCCTCACATTTTTCAGCACACATTCAGATTTTTCCATCTATAACCATGAACATTGATTCGATTTTTCTACGAAATAATGTTATCAGTAAAGTTTGAATGAACATTTTAAGCGAAAATGGTTAGATTTTTGAGTAAAAATGAGAATAAATAAGATGATTTTTTTAAAAACATGCATCACTACTTGTTCTTTCGTTTTTCTCGCCCTCCCCCCCCCCCCGTGCAAGCATTCTGCGCCCCCCTTGGGGGTCGCGCCGTAGAGGTTGAGAAACGCTGCTTTAAGTTCATTTCTGTAAAAACGGTTGATCTTGTCCTTAAAAAATTGAAACCATTTTACATTAATTGATAAAAATGTTACTTGTTTAATGTGAATATGTATGTAAAGCCAACGGGACAGGCATTGGATCCAACTTCTTAACTTTAGGCATATATGTCTAAATTACAGGATTCCAATACCTTTCCGCATGATTTTAGATATATGTATATGTTAAATTTCTATCAATTAATATAAAATGTTTTCCCATTTTCTTTTTCAAAGCGAAAATCAATCGCTTTTTCTATGCAGTATTTCAGTGTCTTCTTTGCTTTAAATACGTTTGCTTCTTACAGCAGGGGTCGATCCAGGAATTTTTTCAAGGTTCCCATTTTTGTGAATTTTCTTACCAAATTTTAGTAAGATTCACTTTTTTACTTTCCGAACATGTACCCTGTAAGGAAAGTATTATAATCATGAAAAAATTTGACTTCGAGATTATGGTGTATGGACGGTCTTCTGAATTCATGGATGCTATTTTTACGAGATGCATGTATGTATGTGTGTGTGTGTGTTTGTGTGTATGTGTGTGAACACGATAGCTCCTGAACGGGGCATTCGATTGAGCTCAAATTGGGTACATAGTTTATAAACCCCCGTATAAACTATGTACGGTATTGATTTTGTTGTGTATAGGACTTATAGTTTTCCTATACAGCTACGACCAAGATTTCTCTTACATTATGGCCTATGGGGAGGAATTCTTGAAAGCGCGCTCGCGTTTAAGGCTGTTCTTCGAAAAAAGAGAACTCTGTTTTTAGTCTTGGTACACAACTTGAAATGAACTAATAGCACCATGGTCTCCAAAAAATTCCAGAGGGTTCTTCATAAGCTGTTTTACACACTGCGATAAGCGAAAAAGCTGTGGCTTTTGTGAAAATTGCAGAAAAAATTCTTTAACATGGATCTGAGCTGCAAGATTTTTCGAACAGTGACACGCTTTGCGAAAATGTCCGATTTTTAAGAATTTTTTCTAAAAGTTTTGAAACGGATACAGATTGGCCTGTCTTCGCAGTATGTAATACAGCTTGTAAAGAGACAGTTTCAAAATTTTGAAGTGCCTGGTATAATTAGTTTATTTGTAATTATGTACCAAAATCACATGATTTTTTCGAATAACACCGTTAAACGGCGCATTCGATTGAGTTTCAGTTTGGTATATATGTTTGAATGATTCATCGATTAAAGTTTATTTAAATGCTTGGTCATGATCTCAATCGTAAGTGTTCGGAAAGTCGAGTGGAGTCACTCCAGATGTTTTTTTTTTTGTTATATAATCGATAAAACAGATTAAAATGTAGAGTAAAATTCCTATGAAGGGCCGTTTTAATCGATTGTTATTTTGTGAAGGGGCCATTTTAGTCGATTGTTATTTTGTGAAGGGGGGCTGCAAAACAGATCCAATTTCCCTCTGCATCTATCCCCTGTATCATGGCAAAAATAGGCGGGGGGGTGGGGTTGAGGGTTCACAGATTCATTCTCCGTATCCACTGTTACTTCCTGGTGTGGTTCTTTCAAAAAACTCTTGAGCAAGTGCAATGCTGCACCAAGCAAACTCATTTTGAATCGCATCTCTGGAAGCGATGTGTGAGCAATCCGGTTTTAGTAAGACTGTTGTCGTTACCCACAAGGAGCTAAAATACCCTTAGAGTTTGGGGCTGCGTATCATCACCGGAGAGTTTCTTAAAATAGAACCACCCCATTTCAGATAAAAGAACTGCAACTGGATTGGCAACACTCTCCTCAGAAGTATCGTTTCACCATGGATCGATTCAAGATGGAGGACTGCTGTTGTTTTCAATACCCTTTGGCAACCGCGATCGATTCCACATAATTCATACAGGATGGCGATGGACGAAAGGGTACTGCTACATTTTAATGAGTCCCCATAGGAGGAAGTCTTTTCTCTGGATTTCCAAATTTTGAACCAATTCAAGACGAGAGACCTAGCACCTGAAAGTGGCACCCCGTATCGTATCGTGTAAACAGGGAGAACATTGGAGCCACGAACAGGTTTTACGTGCACCCGCTCCCATGAGCGTACATGATCCCACAGCGGCCCAGCCGAGGGAGGTTTTCACCGTCCCGAGCACTGCCCAAGCCGGTGCTGCTTCACTTTCTGTGTTCCTATGGGAACGGAGCTTGCCCAGACTTGCCACTGCGGGACGCTGGAACCACTTATTAAGCACCCACTTCATACGCGGTCCCACAGCAGTCCAGTCGATTTAGAGGTCTTCACCCTCCCAAGCTGTGACCGGAGCCACCGCTGCTTCATTTTCGCCCTCCAAGTGAGAACTGAGCTTCCGAGAACCGAGCGGCCCATTAACCCTTTGAGGCGCAACCCTTTACCAATGCTGGAAAAAGGGCAGCCGTTGCCATCGCTCGACTTAACTACCAGCAAGATGGCGGACGATTGAAACGTTCATCCCGTGCCACGCACAGCCAGCTGTCGTTAAAAAAAAAGCTCTCTAGATCTGTGGCACGCGATGAACGTTTCGATCGTCCGCCATCTTGCTGGTCGTTAAGTCGAACGATGGCAATCGCTGCCCTTTTATCAGCATTGGGCAATCTATCCAGCTGCCCTCGCCAGATGTCAGTGCTGTTCAAAAGAATCGTGACCATTTTTTTACGGGAAAGGACGTGCTAAAATGTAAAGGATTCTCGTGGAGCTCTGTCACCCGCAAACTCTTTTTATAGAAATAAAATCTATTCTTCGTGACTGGCAACAGTTAAAACGTCAGAGTTGGGTGTTCCCAGAGCGGGAACACTGCGCGTTAAAGGGTTAAGATGGCAGCTGAGTTCCACATCTTCTGCTGCTTAAACTAAAAGTTGAGTTACTTATCCGTGCTTTGTGTTTGAATTTCAGCTCCTGGCGTTGAGCCACCCTCTGCTGTGCGTGGCGGCCTGCCTCCTGTGCTACAAGAACTCCCTCGAGTGCGGGCTGGTGTTCGATGACGTGTCCGCCATCAGGGAAAACCGAGATCTGAGGCCGGACAGTCCGTGGACGAATCTCCTGCACAATGACTTCTGGGGAACTCCCATACTGAAGGTGATCCCATCTTCCCACTTTTATTCTTTTGCACACTACATTCATTTTAGCACTAAGGATTAATAATTCGATAGCTTTTATTAAACTGGCATTACATTCTTCGTGCCTCTCGGTCGCCCGTCTTTGTTTTCTCACGGGGGTTGTAGGCTTTTGTTTCGGCGTTTGCCAAGTTCAGGCACTTCTGCCTTGGCGATATCCATTTAATCCGTTTGTTTCAAATTTTTATATTTAAAACGCTTACCGGACACAATTGTTGTCTCTTGGTCAGTGTCTTATGAATGGCTCATACTTTACACGCCAAGCTGTAAAAAGCTGGTAGTTTTGTAAAAGTTTTTGAAAAGATTTCTAGATAGCTCTCCGTTAGAGGAGGTTGTTGATAATTATGGGACGCCGTCAGATCAGTTCCTGGTGTTTATTTTTTATTAAGCAATGTACTGTATGAGATTGAACTTGTTTCGTTTAAAAGCTGTTTTGCTGATACGTAAAATAAAATGTAAGTTTTACAGAATTCAAGTCGTCTGCCTGTTTTCTATGTCTTCAGCGTAACTCATGGAATTTAATAATACAATATATGTTATGTAAAAACAGCCGAGGGAAAGTTTCTTAATCCACCATCGACAACTCCAGCACAATTCCTAAACCACCATTTTTCACCTAAACTGTTAATAACCAAACGACAAAGCATTACCCTGAATATTACTACAGGGTGATCCATTTAAAGTCGTACTTGGTTTTTTCTTATTACTCTTAAATCTGGCTGCAACTGGATTGATACTGAAATATTTTAGTACTGATTCTAGTACTGAAATTCTAGTACTGATACATTCTAGTACTGAGGTATAATTGTTCCAACCTTGTTTAGGTGTGGTTAGACGATTTGCAGCACTTTTGGACCGTTACAACTTTATTTGTGAGGTGAAAAAAAAAAATTGGAGACGCACTAGGCTACTTAACCCGTGCGATCATTTTACTTTATTATTCGTCACCCCGTTAGACTTTCTTGCGTAGGAATACTTTAAAAATAGTATTTTCCTGTCTTGCAAACACCCATGAATTAAAACAAACCATAACTGAAGAAATCTCGTCAGTATCAATCACCAACAATGTTGCTAGCATTCAAAATTGCGGTGAACATTTTCAACACTGGCTGTAAGGCAGTGGTTCTCAACCTTTTAACGTCGCCCCCCCCCAACAAAGGCTAATTTATGGTGGCGCCCCCACCCCACATTTTTCAGCATACAGATTCAGTTTTTTAATCTTTAACAATGAACATTGAGTCGAATTGTCTACAAAATAATGTTAAAGTTTTAATGAACATTTTAAGCGAAAATGGATAGATTTTTGAGTAAAAATGAGAATAAATAAGATGATTTTTTAAAAAAGCATGCATCGCTAAATGCTCTTTGGTTTTTCTCGCGCCCCCGTGCAAATGCTCTGCGCCCCCCACAGGTTGAGAAAGGCTGCTCTAAGGAATGATAACGCAAAAAATTAGAATTGACTTATGTTTTTCAAAAATAAAAATAACACAGGATTAATTATGATATTGTGCGTTTCCGTGTCTCTTTGACCTCAATATGAGAAATGTGTCCTCTGGCCAGACATATCACTCTAGCTTTAGGGACGGCTGCGAGACTATTTTTTTGTGGTTCGAGACATAAAGGTTTTTTGCGAGACGAGACAAGCATTTTTAGCATTATATAATAAGGATTTTGCTAGACGAGACAAGCATTTTTAGCATTACATAATAAGGATTTTGCTAGACTAGTCAAGCATTTTTAGCATTATATAATAATGATTTTGCTAGACGAGACAAGCATTTTTAGCATTACGTAATAAGGATTTTGCTAGACTAGTCAAGCATTTTTAGCATTACATAATAAGGATTTTGCTAGACTAGTCAAGCATTTTTAGCATTACATAATAAGGATTTTGCTAGACGAGACAAGCATTTTTAACATTACATAATAGGGATTTTGCGAGACGAGACAAAGCTTTTCGGCTGTTTCGCGAGGCGAGACAGTTTTATTTATCTTGTCGCGTCCATTCCTATCTACCTTCGTTGCAGAATGCAACCGACTTGCAGAGAGTGAGCTGTTACGATTCCGATCATTGACATTTCTAAGTCTTGCAATAAGAGTGGGAATTCAATAGAAATAAGTTTAAAATATTTCTTTGAACAGCAGAATCGTTTTATTATGGAGACCTAAAAAGAATAAAATAAAAATTTATTCTTACAGAGACACGCTGTAAAGAAACGAAAATTTCAACACTAAGCGGATTTTAGAAAAAAACAAAAATAGATATTTTTCTTTTGCAAGACATAAAAATTTTTAGATACTTTAAAAAGCAGTCGAGAACCCTAAAAATTTAGGGATTTACGAATACTTACTCAAATACAAATTACGAATAGAGTATTAGGTTGTAACGAAAGTTTTCCGCCATATCTGCCTGAAAAACTAACTTCTAACTCCTTAGATAACTGATTTTGAACTTTCGGTACCAAACCTGCACAGTGTCACATGATACAACAATAGTACTTAAAGCTGTACTCATAATTTGTTGATATTCTGTAGCTGACTTTTTGCAACACAAGTGGAAGTCAATGATGGTTCTAATCCTCTAGAGTGATAGTTCCATTTGAGACACCTTATACTTAATGATAACTCTACTTTTTACAGATTTCACAACACAGTGTTCTAAAGTAAGCCTCTTTCTTTCAAATGCCAAAAATCGTTTGACAAAATAGGAGCCAATACGCCAACGCGAACTGTGTGCTGACGATGTTTGCGGTGGCGGGAAACTTTCGTTACAACCTAATAGTATTAACGTTGCTTTCTCGGCCTATAATAGCGGTCTTGTTTGAAAGGGTGATGATGTCACTAAATTGACTAATGTGGGACTTCATTGTGACGTCGTCTTAAAAATGTAGAGGTAATAAAAATTAATGAGATCCAAAATTATAATTTATGTATTGTTAACGCTTCCTTCTATTTCAAATGGAACAAAGTTAGCATATTAGAGAAAAATTTACAAAATTATATTTTTCGTCTTGTGCAACAGTGTCTGTAACAAGGATAGTTCTAGTTCTTGTAACACTTGCAAAATAAATCTTTTAGGTTCGGAGAACTATGATTCGAATAAATATTAAAGGTACAGGAAAATGACGTTATTTTTTTTCTTTATTTTTAAACGATGAATTCAACAAATACCATTTCGACTAACAATCTGTACAAAACGTACAGATTCATACGTCTCATTTTTAAGCAAGAATTTCATAGATTTTTTTTTTTTTAATTTCAAGAAAAGTGAGCAACTTTTTTCTTGAAATAAAATTTTTTTTTCTATACATCTACTCACCTTGGAGGACAATATTCAAAATAACCTTAAACTGATGTCAAGGTGCTGGTGAGTGTTGTATTTTACAGTAAGAATTTTATGGATATCTTTTCTTTTCGATTTCAGTCCCCCCCCCCCCGTCACCTGTCATACAAATTTTGGCCAACCAATCTAGCACTTACCTCGGAGTTTAACTCAGATCCACACATACCAAAGAGGAGTAACTGTCATCGCGTTTTGGGCTACGGAAGATGTGAACCGTTTAACCATTCGCTAAGCAGAAATCATAGTGCAAATAACACCGTGTTGGAAAATCTTTTATAACTCACTTGTCTAATTTCACTTGTATGTTTCGCTTGTACAGGGTGTATCATGAAAGACCCTTAACTTTGAAGATATGTAACTTAAAAACGGTAACTGATAGAATCATGAAAGTAGTGGTATGTTTATCAAAAGGCAAAAAAAATAAGAATTTGACGCAAAAGCCACAAAATTTTAGTAAGAAATAGAGCCGATAGGTGGCGCTGCAATTGTATCTAAGAAAATCCTCATTTGTCACACAGAAGGCCGCTCCTTTGTTCTGGACGTACCGTTTGGGCTGCAGTTTCTTACAAAGCCGTCATTGTACATTTTTTTCTTTCGATAAACGATAGTGACTGACGATATATTGCACTTTCGAAACGCCACTCAAAAACCTTTGAATGATTGACCAGGTACGGCATAAATTATGCAAGATGGGGCTCACCTACACCCTACACAAGACGTTTTTGACTTTCTGGACGAATAATTCGATGATCGAGTTATTGCGTTGAACTGTTCGACAGTTATGGGGAAAGAATGAACTGGCATCCGCATTCCCTCGGCCTCAACCGGGGCCATCGTGATTCTAGCGGGCCTGCTTGTGCACTCCGAAAGAGGCCTACGGACGTTTCCTCATTGGTTAGATTCGGCCGTTAAATGACGTATCTAAGTGCTGGAACCAATGAGTGACCATCCGTAGGCCTCTTTGGATGACTCATCGGAGTGCACAAGCAGGCCGGTAGAATCACGATGGGCCCCGCCTCAACTTCTTTTTAGAACCCAAAATTTAGTCTTGGCTACGGCCCAGGTGTGTAGGGTGGAAAATGCGAATATTAAATTGATTTTTGGTGTGATTGTTCTTGGTACCTGCTGTCTCCTTCTCGCATCCGTATTGCCGCTTATATCGCCATCTATCGGCAAAATTTGTTACTAAAATTTCGTGACTTCAGGATCGAATTCTTTAAATTTTAATTAGTGTACCACTTGTTTCAACCTTTATCACTGCTTTTGAGTTAATAATTTTTAAAGTTAGGAGCTCATCGTGAAACACCCTATACTTGCGCTTGTTTAATGAATGTTGTTGTGTATGTTTCAGGAGCAAAGCCACAAGTCCTATAGACCTGTTTGCGTCTTCACATACAGGCTGAACTACCTGATTCATGGTCTGAGGCCTTTCGGGTATCATCTGTTCAATGTTATTCTGCACATAGCTGTTTGTCTTCTATACAAGAGGTGTGTATGTGTCCATGATTTTGCATATACTTTAATCACTCTTCTGCCATCTTTTTCAGTAAGTTTGAGCCTCTTTTGCAACTTCATGCTGAACGCAGTGTGCCTAAGGAAGACCTTACATATCAATTACTCTCAGTCACTGGCTGAGTAACATTTACTTGCACAAGCAAATGTTTTAAAGTTTTTGTACACCTTTGGGGATAATATATTCTTTAATTTGATTGTTAAAACTATTTCGTCTAGCTGATTTCATGTTTAACGCACAAAAAAAGCCCTAATATAGTACTATATTATACAGATCGTTATCAAAATAATGGAAACAATCTAGATCACGGATGCACAAGGTATGTCACGTGGACCAAAGCTGGTCCGCTGTTTCGTTGGCCCGCGAACCCATAATAAAACCAATTTGCATACACTGGTTTTGTTTATCTTTGGACGGACAATTTTGTTTTGAATTCTGAAAAATTAAATAAGTACATACAAATGTACTTATGAGTACATTATAAGTACAATGATCGATACAATCAGAATTCGGATATGTTTTCCCACAGAAATCAAATAGGCCATCACCAGAGCCCAGATCCTTTGAAACATCATCAGAAACGTGCCCCTGAGATGTTTGCTATTCACTCTAACTCATGCCCAGCAAAAGTCATACGTGCACTGCATGGTTTAGACGGAAACTCTTAAGACTGTTCTTCGAAAAAATAGAACTCCGTTTTTAGTCTTGGCACACAAATTGAAATAAGCTAATAGCACCATGGTCTCCAAAAAATTCCAGCTGATTCTTCATAAGCTGTTTTACACACTGCGATAAGCGAAAACGCTGTGGCTTTTGTGAAATTTTCAGAAAAAAATTTTTAAACATGGATCTGAGCTGCAAGATTTTTCGAAGAGTGACACGCTTTGCGAAAATTTCCGATTTTTAAGAATGTTTTCTAAAAGTTTTGAAACTGATACAGGTTGGCCTGTCTTCGCAGTTTGTAATACAGCTTGTAAAGAGACAGTTTCAAAATTTTGAAGTGCCTGGCATAATTATTTTATTTGTAATTATGTACCAAAATCACATGATTTTTTCGAATAACACCGTTAACACGAACTTTCTCTTAAGACGAGTGAAACCAGGACACTTCCGGAAGGGATTCTTCACCGTGAACTAAAACTCACAGAATTCGGCCTTTACTATAGATTCGGCTCTATAGGGCCAGTATTGCCCTACTTAATCATCCGTAAAATCCTCTATAATTAATAAGAAATTTAAACTTAAAGCTGTTCTTTTAGAAAATCGAGCAATTTTCGAACAGCTTTTCAAAGAATAGAATAGCTCGAGAGACTCAAAAAAATGTCAAGTGTGTATTCATACATTCCACTGTGAACTATAACATACAATGAATCTACAAGGGTTTCGGAACACTCGTAAAAGAAGTGCTAAACATACGGAATTTCGCAATGTTTCCCGAATCAGGTAAGACTTCATCTTATTTTTGAATGAAATTTTCATGCTTAAGAATTTTTTCTGAAAATTTCGTGAGATGACTGACTCTTAATATTCGTTAATAATGCTGTGCAGTTGGTGAAGCAGTATTATTTATGTTTTACATCACTGGCATCATTAGTTTGTTTTTAAAACTGGACAAATGCCCTGTGATGCTTGTCGCTTTGCAGAAAGGAATATTCTCCAATCTTTGGTGCATCAGGAAAAATTTCCGGCCTGCCAGAAAGCTAGAAACGCTTTGGATCACTTGGTACGTAACTGCCATCCTTGGACTACATTCTATCGAAAATGCTGTGAATAAGTTGAAGTATTATTAGGGAGTTTTTGCATACCGTTTCTTCCTACTTTGACACTAACGCTATCCGCTATTCGGAGTAGCAAGCCAATCATGAAACTTACTTTAAATATGCGCTGTACTGTCTAATGGCATTTAAACGTCAGCGTTACTGTGAGTGGAACCGTTATGCAAAAGCTCCCTAGCTGAAACTTTTCCAGATTTTATTTAAGCAATCGGCTGGAAGAATTTCAGTTTTTTTTAAAAATCTATTCAATCCATTCTGGAATATAGAAGAAAATGATCACTGTAAGGGCTCCTATAGACTCCTGTTCGCATCATTTTGTTGCTGAAAATGGCATCCATTGTTGTTTCGCCCCTAGTGGCGAAATGTTTTGGATGAGTGCGTATTGGAAAATCTAAAGCATCCATTTCAGTTATGAATTTGGATCCTGTATCGGAATTGAATTCTGTGTTAAAATCTCCTACTAAAACAGTCTTACAATCATCCTCCTTCAGCAACGTTTCGAATAGAGCGTCTCATTGATCTTCATAAGAAATTCGAGGACTAGCGTATGTCACTGCCAATCTCACTTTATCTTGAATAGACGCAATGACCCTTTGAACACCCTTGATCTGGCTTGTGTAGTGTTTCATATTCTATTTATAAAGTGATTTTTATAAAGTTTTCCTCTATAAAAATCATAACTCCAGATGGCTTTCTGTTTTGGAAACCACTGTCTATCCGTTCGACCCAAGTGAATCCTGGTATTTGAAAATCATCTGAAGGGGTAGTCCATGTTTCCGTTAGCAATATCCAATCACTCTGCAGAAAACACGAATCCAACGGAAAAGTGACCACGGCGCGCCGCGTAGACAAAAATCCCGTGCTTGAAAGAAATAGCACCCGAGTGCTAAAAAACTTGTTATCGCTATTGGTTTTTACATCATTTACTCTCATCAATGAAAAGACAGCATCGACAGTGCTTTCTTCTATGCCCATCGTTGTTTCCAGGTCTGAAACCTCGAATGCTTTGAAATAGGAACCAAGATCGTGTTAGAAAGTCCATGGGTTCAGCATGATTTAATCATTCTTGTTTATGAATATATTTCAATATTACAACTCACAACTATATTATTTTAGGTAATTACTAATTTTTAGAATTAATGTTTTACATTTTTACTTTCCGAACATGTACCATGTAAGGAAAGTATTGTAATCATGAAAATATTCGACTTCGAGATTTGGGTGTTTTGACACGTTTTTAGGGGCTTCTGAATCCATTTATGCTATTTTTACGAAATGTATGTATGTATGTGTGTATGTGTGTGTGTGTGTGTGTGTGTGTGTGTTTGTGTGTATGTGAGTGAACACGATAGCTCCTGAACGGAGCATTCGATTGAGCTCAAATTGGATATATATGTCATAAACCACCGTCGCAAGACCGGTATGGATTTGGGTGTGTATAAGACTTATAGTTTTTCTACAGGGCTACGACAAAGATTTCTTTTACATTATGGCCTATGGGGGGAATTTCTTGAAAGTGCGCTAGCGTTTAAACGGTAGATTCGATTGAGCTCAAATTGGGTATACATGTTATAAACGACCGTTGCAAGACCGGTATTGATTTGGGTGTGTATAGGACTTATAGTTTTTCTACAGGGCTACGACCAAGATTTGTTTTACATTATGGCCTATGGGGGGAAATTCTTGAAAGTGCGCTAGCGTTTAAACGATCCATTCGATTGAGCTCAAATTCGGTATACATGTTATAAACCACCATCCTAAGACCGGTATTGATTTTGGTGTGTGTAGGACTTATAGTTCTCCTACAGGGCTACGACAAAACTTTCTTTAATGTTATGGCATAATGGCATATGGGGAGACATTCTTGAAAGTGCGCAAGCGTTTAAACGGTGCATTCGATTGAGTTTCAATTTGGTATATATGTTTGAATGATTCATCGATTAAAATTGATTTAAGTGCTTGGTCATGATCTTAATCGTAAGTGTTCGGAAAGTCGAGTGGAGTCACTCCAGATTTTTTCTCTTGGTTTTGTAAACACAATAAATCGAAGTATTATTTGAAGAACCTCATTTGAAGGTGCTTATTCACGTTTTCTGTAGCTGGAAATGGGGCTCCAAGCGGATTTTTGGGTCTTTCGCTATGCCACTTACCAAAACCTCGTTTCTTTACATTTGCAATATCATGTGCGGCCCCTAATGAGAGTCACAACAGTTGCAAATATTTCCAATTTCGATTTCAAATAATCTTATTTTTTGTACTTCTTATTTCACACATGTGACTGGCCAACTGCATTGTTGTTTCAACGGAAGTATGATGGTATGTTGTAGTCATTAGTTTATTTTACTTTTGCTATATATATTTGCAAGCACTTTTATTAGGTACATAATAAATTTCAGCTTATATGCAATTTTTTTCCAGGATATGTGTGCTTTTAGTTTCCGAGAGAACAGCGTTCTTGGCCGCTCTCTTATTTTCCGTCCATCCTGTACATACAGAAGCTGTAAGTATAAGTTCTTAAAAAAATGTAGTAATTTAACTTTTAAGTATCTGTGTAAATTTTCTGTCGGTCGAGAAAATACATATTAAGTATTCATTTTCCTATTTTAATTCCATTAATAACAAATTCGATTTCCACGAAATGTTTCGTATTGTTTCAAGCCTACACCAGGGGCATCGGCTACGGGTGTGCGGTGTGTCTTGAGCGGAGGACGCTTTAAGGGGTTCTAACGCATATTCTCGTTACATCTGGAGAGAACCACCCGAAACTCCAGACCGCTCGATGGACAGCCGCGCACGAGGTCCGAAAGGAAGACCTTCACACTCCAAACGTCTACCATATTCAGTGTCTTAGTCACTCGGCCATGGTGAGGCCGAAATGTTTAGCAATAGCAACGTAAAAGCGAATATGCCACTGTTTTATTCAGTCGCATTCCTTAGAAAAAAAGAAATAGATTACTTATATTTAACTCATATCGGGAATTTATTTATCACTGCAGACATCAGCATGAATTGAAGAATGGAATGAAAGTGGCTGGGGCTTACAATGGGTTTAAATGTCTTAAACGAGCAAGGTATCGGCAGTCAGATCTCTGTGAAATAATAAATTCATATGCTAACCAGTGATTTTTGATAGTTTAGAGATCTTTTGTCGATGTTTAACATAGGATGAACGGTCTTATGTAGGGATACTAGAACCTAATCTGGCTTATTTTCTCGCTGTGTTTGTTTCCCAACGGAACAAAACTGGCAGACAGCGCAGGGAAAACTACGAGGCAGTAAGCAGTTTTTCTGCTGTTTTCAAACCTTTTTTTGTCTTCTTTTCTTTCGACAATTGAAAAAGAAACATTCTGAAACCTTTACTTGAATGGTTGGAGCATTTTACTGCAGCAAAACGATCTATTTTCACAGTATATTGAAGTTTTCATTCATCGCAAACGATAGTGGGGTGAAAAAAATCAGCTCGCAGATTGAAACAGAATGGGAAACAAACATTGGAGGGAATGATTCAGTCTGGATTAAAGTAGCTGTAGTCGCGTAATGGAAAGAAAAAAAAAGTCTTCAATGTCATTAGTTATAGGGTTACTTCAAAAAATATTTTCCAGAAATTGACTCAGGAACCAGACCACGTGCAACAAGTGGTAGGCATAACAAAAAATCGGGAAATATTGAGATAGGTCAATCGACTTGACTTAAATTTGGAAATTCGAATTTTTTCTGAAAATATCTACCAAAAACTGAAAAATGCGGTAGGGTTGCCATTTTCGGCCTCATAAAATGACATGAGTTCTTGAATCCAAGCAATAGATAGAAATGCCATTAATACAAAATGTTGAATAATCTCGAATCGTCATTTTAATTCAAACGATCGTCTGTATGCAGAAACAGAGAGGGAATTAACCCATTTATGCCTAGCGTCCCTTTTTTGGGACGGCATTTTCGCTATCAGTCGAAAACGTTATTTATTTTTCCTAGCCTTTATTCGCGAGTATTGAACCTCAATTCCACAAAATATTTTAATATGGCCAAGTAGTATGTTGACATTTCAATTTTTATACATAATGATTTTAAATGAAATCATCCCTTGCTCGAAAAGTTGACATCTGAAATTTATCCATTACTGCTGGTGTTAGCAAAAATCGAAGAAAGTCGCAAAAATATCCAGGCACGAATGGGTTAATTGCTTAGGTTAACGAATAAGGATATGTTGAAACAAAATATACAGAGTTTTAGTGTTTTGCAAAATAGAGAGGGTAATCGCAACGATAAGTAATCTTATGTTAATAAATCTCACTGTAGCTTGAACAAAAGGGACTACCTGAACTTATTTGCTACTAGTTTTGCTTTTTTTCACTAAACCAGACTCTTTCAGACGTTCATACTCGAGTTGTCTCAATACATACCTGAGACACATGGGCGTCCCTATAATTGTTTGTAGGGGGAGTGTAAAGAAGGTTATTTGGTTGGGCTGATTTAAATTTAAAGACTGCGTTGTGATACATGATAATCCAGGTTCGATGCACTTATGTTGCAATAAAATAAAAAGACGTTAAATACTGAAAAACTATTTTATTAAACATATACTATTGAAATATTATTATAACGGCGGTGGTGGCTCAGCGAAAATAAAAATACGTCCTATATGGACAGTGAAATTAAGGTGGAATGATTTAAAAATTACGCCAGCACAGAATTACACATTGGCGAGAACAATAACTTGGCTGAGATTAATAGCGCCAATTCCAGAGCAACCCTAACAGTTAATCCAATAAAATTACAATGACGTAATCGCGAGCAAATAATTTTAAAGTCGTCGCAGGGGAACAACTAAATAACTTACGCCAGCAGGATGCCAAGAAGAAACTCAAAAAGGCCGTTGATTTTGCAAACGGACGCAATATAATCTATTTTTAGCACACCGGTCTGAAGAGACGAAACAATTAAGAACAAAAAGAATAGTGCATACGGGAAAAGCGAAAATACAGATTTAAAAACCGAAATGGCAGAAAAATGAAAACAAAAGTGATTTAGAATTCTTGAATTTGGATAGATTACATTAAAGAAAGCCAAAGTAAATGATTATTAAATTAGATATGTGATCTTCATCACATATATACTCCCTCAACCAGGAAAAAAAATTTTGAAGAAATTTTTTTTTTTATTAGTTACAATTAATGTCTTTAAAAAAATAATTATTAAATGCTCTGTTTGGCTGGCATAAACAATTAAGAAAATCTTATACATATTCAGACAAAATTATACAATTGCAAAATTACTGCTGACCACCACCTAATAAATGTTTAGAGAAGAAAAAAAAATGTCATGACACAATAAAAATAATAACTGCTAGCAATACAAAAGTAAATGTCGACAAAATAAAAAGGGAGCATTTAGCTCACAATACAAAGGGGCATTTTAGCTCATCCTTTCTTTCAAACAAGGGACATTTTAGCATACCCTTTTTTTTAAATAAGGGGCATTTCAGCACACCCTTTTTTTTTAAATAAGGGGCATTTCAGCACACCCTTTTCTCTTTAATTGAGCATCTCAAGCTCAAGTGCACATCAAAGATATACTGCTTAAACTTGCAGTGAGTACTCAAAATTATAATTATAAACCAGCGCTGTTGAATAGTTTGCATATATATATATCAATAAGGCCTTCAAATGTCAGAATTATGCATCAAAAATACTTCACTCAATTGACAAAATAAAACAATACATTCAAATTATAATATGATACTAAAAAATTTTTTGTTTGTTTGATGGTAATTTTTCACACAGTTCTGTACCATCAGAATTGTAATAATGTTGTAAATAGTACATGACATAACAGTATCTTGACATACATATCTGTATATCATAAGAAAAATAAGCACATTCAATTGAAAAAATTATACTTGCACAAAATGACAATGAAAAAAAATTCAAGGAAATTGAATAGCAATCTGTACAATACCATCAACGAACATCAATCTAAGTACAATTAAAAAAGGATCTCAGTAAAAGGTTTAAGTGTTATTGGACACTCACATATTTATTTATTTATTTTAAATTTTCAAGTTAGAGATAATACTAAATGAATCATTTAATTTTATTATTAATTATTATTTTATGACTGTGTAATTATTTACTTTAGAAGTCATCATTTAATAAGTGTTAAGTTTCAAGAACATTATTGAAGAAATGATATATTGACAGACACAGCATGAAATCCAAATACACAAGTGAAAACTGCTGGACCAGCCGGGCAGTACACAAAATCAGTCATACCTCCAAGCTTGTGGGCGCCTCACAAACAAGGAAACAAGAATTCAACACATGCACACAGCAATATATCAGTGAATGTAAATAAGCAAGTTATTAATTATGTGGAGGTAATAGAAAAAGTTAAGTTACAAAAAATGAAATTAGTTAACTTGCAAGTCCTGAAAATGTAGGTTTAAACTTGGTAACAAGTACGTAAAATATTAGTTATAGCTTAAAAAGAAAATTGATTGCAATTGTGGTCATACGGTAAAAATAACAAAATTAATGATTTTTTTTGTTTGTTTGTTCAAGAAAGGAATGTTGTTGTGTCACTTACTAGCACACTAATATTTTCAAAAGTGACAAAATTGGGAAAGAATAGCACACAAAAGTACAAATAAAAATACACTAAAATGCAATTACTAAAGTATACAATATACTGATACTCTGAAATTATATACCATCAAATTTCACTTATTAAAGTCTAGAGTTATAAACATAATTCAAATAATAAATTAACTATAAGCACTCTGAAAATGTAAATCAATGTAATTTTTTTTTTATAACTCAGTGAGTACTTGATACCTTAAAGTTGTATTAATTTATAGTAAGGTACAGAAGAGATTTAAATATCTCATAGTATAGAAAAAATTTCAAAATAAAATGTTATGTTTGTGTATGTGAACACAAAAGAGTGACAAAACATATACAATGTGTTTAAAATATTTTTGAAATGCACTACTGTACACCATAGTGAAAATGTGGGAGAAAAAATGTAACAAATATTCAAAAATTTTGTGTGTAGCAAAATGTGGAAGGACAAGCACAATGAACTCAATGAGCAGAACATCAGTGTTAACATGTTTGTGAGTGTGAACATATAAGACATAAACACAAGTGTGATGAAAAAAAAATCAATGTGAAAAGGTTGAGAGTCAGTAAGTGTAAGCAATGTAAATAAAAACAACAACATGAAAAAAGAGTGTAATTGTGGACAAACACAGACTTCAATGATCAGTGACTATTCAAGTATGAATCTTATTTGAAGTACAACAAACAATGTATGATATTGTGTAATTGAAAAGAAAAAAAAAAGGTAATCAAATGAATACCACTATACTCTTCCAAAGAATGCATGTATTAAACAGAGGCATATCAATGGCAGGAAAGAAAACAATAAAACAGTGTATATAAAAAATGTAAAAAATATGTGAACAGTACAACTTATGGTAAACATGTAAAATTGTATTAAAAAAGGCCAAAAATGGAGTGAAAAACAAAAACATAAAGTACTCTTTAAAAAATATTTAAAACAAAGAATGTGTAAAAAATCAGTCAACATGAGGACTGTAAATAATAGCATGTTCAAAGAAAAGAAAATGTGTAAAAAATGACAAAAATAGAAACAGTCTATTGTGAGGTACAAAAAAAAAAACTGAAAGAATATGTATGCTGTGCCATGGACTTTAATATACAAAAGTTCAGTGTGTAAGAGTGAGTAAAAAGTGTGTGCCTTGGAAAGGCCTTGCCATGGACTTAATTATTGCAAGAGTGTGAAAAGACATGTAATTGAAGACTGTCGTGATTATCACAATAAAGAGTAAATAAAAAACTAATGATGTATGTGTACTTCATAGAAACTGTACAGCGAGCATAGTAATGTAAAATATAGCACGAGAAAAAGTTCAAACATTATAAAGATAACTAAGAGGAATATTTAAGCAAATAAAAAATTAAACAAATAAAAAGATATATACACAAAACATATAAATAATAAGTAAAACTTATATTCATCTTAAATCAAAAAAAGTGTAAAAGCTGGTCGAGAAAAATCCGAGAAACAAGAGCACCAGCGGTAGATCCCAAGAGAACATAATTATTATAATCAATATAGATCAAATTAGAAGTATGTAAACTACGAAAATTATGACATAATATTTTGCAAAAATGAATAAGTAATTTTAAGTAACACCATGTACTGAAATCTCAAATAACGCTACATTTACTCTATTTAATACTTAAGAAAAATGCAGATTTTATATAAAGCACTTAACTTTCATAATTTAATTTTTAATGTATACATAAAAGTAATGAAGTAAATAATCATTTTTAGAAAACCCCAAAATTATGTAGAATTATTTTATACAGTATACATAAATACACCACTGAAACATTTCTTTTTTTTTTACATGTATAAAATTATCATCATTAAAATATCAGTATATCAAAAATAATTGTTGAAAAATTAAATTATTTCGTGTTCCTTTTCGGCACAGCTATTTCGATTTTGTGAAGTCCCGACAGAAACACCACTTTTACCTTTAAATAAAATGTTCTCTATACAAAAGCAAAAAAAAAAAACAATATTACATACTTTGTTACTATTCATACTTTGTTACTATTGTTCTATTTCAATTTTTGTGTCCCATGTTACACAGCTGACCAATGTCCAATCAGCAAAACGCCTTCATTTTCAAGGCGAAGTACGAGCGAGTAGAGCACAAAAACAAAACAAAACGCCAACCAGAGGTGTGGGGATGCCACTGTTTTTCTCTCACGTTCATTCCAGTGCACGGAGCTACGCACTACAGCCGAAGAAAATAACATATCGTACGTCACATGCCGGGGCGAACTAGTGATTTTTTTTTACGCACAGAGTTCGGCTTCCATAATCAGTCTTCTAATCTAAGAATGCCGGGCAGAAAAATATTCAGTGTCATTACGTATTATTCGCACCCCTAGGAGAAACAAAACTGATGAAGTAACGCAAAACAAAACTGCACAATTCCGTAAAAACACAGTCGGGATTCGAGAATTCTTGAGAATATGAGTCATACGAAACACATGGTTGACACGAACACACTGAATACGGCTAGAGATCAGCACAGCAGGCCGAGCACCAGATGAATAAACGGCTATCCACAAGTAGTAAGTTCTCTAAGGAGTAGTGACAGCGGGTCGTTCAGGCTGGATATATACAAGCTGGATACTACGCTTCCATTTGCAAAGCCACCAAAAAAATGCAGAAGCAGCAGATTTCCGTTCGCCTGAACGCTGACATCCGACCGTCCGAGATGATTCCATACGCTGTTTGCTGAGCCACCACCAAAAAATGCAACTTAAGTGCCTGGGTAGGCACCAATTTATGTAAAGAAGGTTATTTGGTTGGGCTGATTTAAATTTAAAGACTGCGTTGTGATACATGATAATCCAGGTTCGATGCACTTATGTTGCAATAAAATAAAAAGACGTTAAATACTGAAAAACTATTTTATTAAACATATACTATTGAAATATTATTATAACGGCGGTGGTGGCTCAGCGAAAATAAAAATACGTCCTATATGGACAGTGAAATTAAGGTGGAATGATTTAAAAATTACGCCAGCACAGAATTACACATTGGCGAGAACAATAACTTGGCTGAGATTAATAGCGCCCATTCCAGAGCAACCCTAACAGTTAATCCAATAAAATTACAATGACGTAATCGCGAGCCAATAATTTTAAAGTCGTCGCAGGGGAACAACTAAATAACTTACGCCAGCAGGATGCCAAGAAGAAACTCAAAAAGGCCGTTGATTTTGCAAACGGACGCAATATAATCTATTTTTAGCACACCGGTCTGAAGAGACGAAACAATTAAGAACAAAAAGAATAGTGCATACGGGAAAAGCGAAAATACAGATTTAAAAACCGAAATGGCAGAAAAATGAAAACAAAAGTGATTTAGAATTCTTGAATTTGGATAGATTACATTAAAGAAAGCCAAAGTAAATGATTATTAAATTAGATATGTGATCTTCATCACAGGGAGGGGGAGCCAAGTCAAGGGTCCTGCTTTAGAACGAACCATATCTTAGTGTTGAACCACTTCCACGGAATACCAGTACATAAATCATAGCGATAATTTTTTTTTTACTATGCCCTCTCACACCCGCATGCCGTACCAGATCCCCCAAATAGGGAGACGATGGGCAGAGGGGGCGCCTTCCATTTTTAGTGGGCCCCAGTGGGAGGAAGTCCGACTTAGCCCGGTGGTCCCCTAATTTTGAGCCAATTCCAGAGGAGGGACCCACCCCCTGAAATTGGCACCCCCAGAGGTATCGTTTAACAACTTGGAGGACATTGGAGCCACGACGGATTTTACGTGCACCAGCTCCCATGAGCGTACACGGTTCCACAGCAGTCCAGCCGAGAGGGGGAAGTCCCTCCCAAGCACTGGCCAAGCCGGATGCTGCTTCACTTGCCGTGTTCTTATGGGAACTTAGCGATAATGCTGCAGCTGACTTCCCCTTCCATAGATCATTCTGAGGCATGACCTGGAGATCTCCTAGTGGCGTGGGCTTCCGCACGTGTCGCTGCCAATCGCCTCCGAGCTGAGCGGTCACGGGTTCAAATCCCGTTATCCCATGGTTTTCAACTTTCCTATTCTCTTTTGTTTATACTACTGTTAGGTTGGTCTGAGATTGTTAGTGGCTGTATCTGAAATAAAAACGCATGTAACGACGGGGCGATCTATGGCAGGGGCCCTCTAGCTCTCAGGGAGAACATATATTACCGTAATGATTTACGTAATGGTATAACATAGAAGTGGTTCGATACTGTAACTATTACATCTTTGTAATGTAATCCTTCTGGACCAGTACCTCTGATTTGCCCAACCTTCAACAAACAATCATGTGGGAGCACATGCTCATGTGCAAAGGACATCAGAAATGAAAGGCCTATCACAAAGCAGTCATATAATTCAATAAACTCTCGCAAACAAAGCATGCCCTGTTCTAAAATTCTTCTGAATCTCTTATCGTTAAAAGATCTTTAAAAGTTAAGTATTCGCAAACAAGGAATTCAAAATTGGGCACACGTTGACGGAATTTCCGATTGCGAAACAAACTGTTTCGCAAGTTTTTGTTTACAAAGGAATATATGTATATATTTAAACCACCATTCTCGCCTGCCAACGCCGGCAATCATTAATAATATCACTGGTTGCATACTTTTCTGTATGCAACCTTTTCGAACACAGCTCGAATAGATTTATTACTGAGTTCATGGAGTAAAGAAAAAAAAATTGTTCGTGAGAGGTAATTAGTATTAGAGAAAAGGATCGTTCCGTTTTCTGGAGTTTTTAAAAGCGGGGTTAAACTTTTGTACTGAACGCAAACAGAACAGAAATTTTTACTGCAAGTAAAATCCGAAATGTTTATTGCTTGTCGTTAATTCCCGGTGTGTCGTTAGTTTGGATTTTTCGAAATTGGAAGCAATGTTTTCCAGTCTTCAGATAGCGTGCTTCAAATTTCGAAACAACTTATTTATTGCTTCCATTCTTTCAGTTGAGTGATAAATGGAAAGTTTTAATGGAATATTTTCTAAAAAAGAGTTGTTTGGAATTTAGAGAAAAAGTTTACTTATTTATTAGGGGGGACCAGAAATTATGTTTCTTCATTACATCCAAACAAATTTTCAAAAAAATTTTTAGTTACGAACTAGACAAATGAACTTAGACGTGAAATTGATCTTTGTTCATGGGCGCCCATACCTATGAGATTGGAGGGCTCATGCACTCAGCCCTCATACTACCGTTTTGATTCACGTACGGGTATAATAGAGAAGTCGTTCGAATTTAAAATACAGGGTGTCCGAAAAGTCCATGACGCATTTAAAAAAGTCATAGAAAAACAACAAATTGTCCTATGAATATGCGGTTGGCACAGTAATACTTCTCAGGTTCTCGAATTTGTTCTGACGTTGTAAAAAAAAATTACTTCCAATTCGTGCTCATAGGTGGCGCTGTACCGTCACATTAAGAAAAACAAACGTAATGTGAGGTTCGTAATCATTTTATTAACCCTTTCAGTCGCAACCCTTTCCCAATGCTGAAAAAAAGGGCAGCCGTTGCCCTCGCTCGACTTAATTACCAGCAAGAGGGCGGACCATCGAAACGTTCATCGCGTGCCACAGATCTAGAGACCCCTTTTTTGACGTCAGCTGGCTGTGCCGGCACTTACTGTCGAGCTTTAAGTCGAGAGATGGGAACGGCTGCCCTTTTTTCAGCATTGGGCAATGTATCCAGCTGTTCTCGAATTCTTCCATTTTTCAGCAGATGTCAGTGCTGTTAAAAAGAATCGTGACCCTTTTTTGACGGGAAAGGACGTGCAAAAAAGTAAAGGATTCTCGTGGAGCCATGTCACCCGCCACTATTTTTATAGAAATCCGATCTATTCTTCGCGACTGGCAACAGTCCAAACGTCAGAGTTTGGTGTTCCCAGAGCGGGAACACTGAGAGTTGAAGGGTTAAGTATAAAAATCACACTGTAGTGATGATTAAATCTGGAATTCCTCAAGATTTTCACTTTTTAAAATCTATTACCCTCCTCTCTTCTCGCTCTTGTACATAAAATATTTTTCCTGTCACAGCCTGAAATTGGATGTGGGTTGAAACTATCACGAGTTTTCCAGTTTTCAAAAAATATATACGAAAATGTGTGAAGTACTGCTTATTTGTCAAGAGCTGTAAACATAAGTTTACAGTCCTGTAAACAACAACTAACTTTTTTCTCGTTTCAGGTTACGGGCGTAGTTGGAAGAGCTGAGGTGCTTTCCGCCTTCTTTTACCTGCTTGCCTTCCTCAGTTACGTCACGTCTGCGACCAAGAGACCCGGAACAGGTGACGCAATTTTCTCCTCCCCATTTTATTACATTCAGTGCGTAAAAATTACATTAAAAAAATGTAATGTTTATGTCATTTTTTCCCCCTCTCACCCCCTTTATTGACAATTGTCCCAAAAAATGCGACATAAAAGTACGAGGCATTAACATGTATTTAAATACTATTAGTTCACAACAGCTTTAATCTATTGTCACAACATTTCGTAAGCTGTAGAATAGGCATCCCATGTATTTTTCTATAAAGTAGGTTACAATCTTAAAAATGTCAACATAGGGTTACCAGGCGAAATACACGAGAGATAAATGGGCATAGTCAATGAATATCGTTGTAATATGGCAATCATGAAACTAAAAAATGAGGGGGGGTTCAGGGGAGTCTCCCCCTGACAAGGCTCGAACAACCGAGTTATTTTTTAATAGAATGATAGGATAAAAATAAAAACGTTATATGTAAAATTCTACTAATATTAGGTGTACCGGAAACTAATGTCTTTTTTTTACACAAAATTCAAACAAGTAATTTTTCAACAAGTATTCAATGACAAACAAACTGTGCAAAAGCATAGAACTCCTATTTGATACATCTCAAAGCAAGAATTTTATAAAAAATATGTTTGTTTTTTTCAAGAAAAATGGCCATACCCTCGTAGGGAGATTCTATTCGAAATGTTCCGAAATCAGTTTGAGGTATTCGTGATTTCTATATTCGACAGCAAGAATTTTATGGATATCTTTTCTTTACTGAGATCACGTTGGACATTTGAAAAGAACGTTTCGACCCCTTATTCGCTACGGATTTTGGAAAAAAGTTCTCCAGTCTAGCACTGTTTTTAAAAACTTGCATACGTTCCGAATTTTGTGTGATTAGCGTTATTAGTTTCGGCTACCCAGAATATTGAAATACGAAAAGAAAGGCAATTACTATGCGGTGAACCTAATATTTTATTTAAAAACCCAATTTGACTCATGCTTGCGTATTTTTGCGGCCGACACTCAAGAGTTTTGCGCCCTCCTAACACCTGTAGTTTTTTGTTACTTCACAGGAAGTGACGTGCTAAAACGTAAGCAGGAGTTGCGATTCAACTTCAACATTGCCTGTAAAACTAGTTTTTCGTTACTTTACAGGAAGTGACGTGCTAAAACGTAAGCAGGAGTTGCGATTCAACTTCAACATTGCCTGTAAAACTAGTTTTTCGTTACTTTACAGGAAGTGACGTGCTAAAACGTAAGCAGGAGTTGCGGTTCAACTTCAACATTGCCTGTAAAACTAGTTTTGCCTTCGTTACAGAGCACATGCTGAAAAATGCCTTGCGCGGAATACCTTGCCTGTAAAACCAGTTTTTCCTTCATAATAGAGCCCATGCGGGGAAATGATAATAGTGGGACAAAACGGAGCAGTGGCGCTAAATAAATAAATAATACTGTGCTTACTAGCAGTGCCAAAATCAGAGCCTGTTTGCCGGCAAGGCAACCTGGGAACCTGCCCTCGACACCCAAAATTTTGTATTTTTCGACAAATTGTTATTTATTAAAACAACACGCTTAAATCTATTGAGTAAAATAATAATCAAACGGAGTATATTTTTACTCAATTTTTGACTTCAAACAGCCATCCTCCCGATTGAGTAAAATTTGCTCAATTCTTCGACAAAAATCAATGGAGCGAAAAATTCTCAATTTTTGAGCATTATACAACAGCTCCATTGAGGCTAAATAATAATCAAAAATGAGGAGTGTCTGTCCGTTTTTGATTAATATAACTGTACTCAATTATGATTATTATTTAAGCTATAGAATGAGCGTTTTTGCAAAATAAGCCCTTTTTTAATTAACACATCTGTGCTCCATTCAGATTATTATTTTAAGCTAGAAAAAGGGTGTTTTATTAAAATTGGCTGTTTTTGATTAATATATTGAATGATTCGTTTTCTTCATTTTTTATTATCAGAGCTGTCATCTATGATTATAAGCCCGAGAAAATAAATTTTAAATCAAATCAAATACATTATATATATCTTAATACACTATAAAAAAGTATTTTTTAATAAATAGAATATAGTTTCATTATAGTCTCTCGTTATAAAACGAATTCACAGTACAGTCAGAATACAGAAATGCAATCATGGTTAAACCAGCTGTGAAATTTAATTAAAGAAGCAACCCAATTTATTGACATGAAAAAGGTAAAATACTACTGACTCACTTTGGGTGGAGATATCATAACTTCATTTGTTTTACAACAGCTTTTTATAATCCAACAGTAAGAAACTATGTCATTAAAGCGAAATCTTTACCTAAAGCATCTCCTCCCTATCTAGGCTGAATTTATTTCACAACTCTGAATATGAAAAAGATGCATTTGGTATTCGGATATAACATAAAACTATCACCAGCGGAATACACACATAACTATGGCCTGGCCGCGTTTTTTACTATGAACCGTTATCCGTTAAGAGCGTGGTCACGTGACGGCGACAGTAATAGGATATGGATCGTGGGGGGAAGAGACAGACAGAATACTCAAGTAGACAAGATTTTTGCGGAAAATGAGTTAAATAGAATATAGCGGATGGGGAGTGCTGGGGCGAATTGAGGCATTCACAAATTATTGTCTTGAATGAGTATTTTTTGGCGTAAAAGGATTTAAATCGGCCGATAAGAAATTTAATCAATAAATGAGTGTTAGTTTTAATCAATAGATTTAAGCGTGAATTTAAAAAAACTTTCTATAAAAATTTAATTGCTATTTTCTTGAAAACACTCAAGAGATTGCAGCTAATTCTTTGACGTTTTACTCAAATAAGGGTCCTCTAAAACCTACCAGCCTTTCGTCGAAGTGCGTGAGCTAATGTCTGAGTCTTTATTTGTAAGTTTTATTGCAAAAAATATCTCATGTGTTTTAAGATACCACTATAAGTTTTGCAATTCTTTTCATTGACATTTTAAAGAAATTTATGTAGTATGTGTATATATATTTACTACAGTGCACACCGGTTATAACGGACCCGGGATATAACGTACTATCGGTTATAACGTACCTGGGAGCCAGGTCCCGATTCAAGTCCTATATTTATAAATATAATTAAAACTTACTTAACAAAAGTTAGTTATAATTAACAAAAGTTAATAAACTTGGTTATTACTTAACAAAAGTTAATAAACTTAGTTATAATTAAAACTTACTTAACAAAAGTACGTACTTCAAGTTCTTACTTAACAAAAGTACGTACTTTTTATACCAAAGCTAAAAGTAAAATTTTGCATTTCTTAAGGGTTTTATTTCCTTTTTCTCGGAAATTTCAGTACCTTCAAAAACATTCGTTGTCAGTTTTCAGATTCTCTAGCGAGATGAATTGTGTATGAATGAAGGGAACGATCTTCTATTTTTATTTGTCATTCATCCATGTAAATGCCTCCTAAAAAGTCCTATCTATTATGATTCTGATGATAGTGAAGAAGAAACAGAAAAGCCTATACCAAGCCTACCCGACGCATTCAATGCTGCATAAACAGGATCACGATTTTTTGAATGCTCATGGATGATGCAGAGACTCTACAAAAGTCTATTATGGATATCCTAAACGGTATTTTTAAAGTAGCATCTGCCCATTTAAAACAAAAGAAAATGACAAATTATTTATCTCAATAAAAATTGTAAGTAATACATAATTTTCTCCGTTTAATTCAAATTTTAAAAGATCAGACCTGTGGAAAACACATAATACAATGAAATTATGATCCCATTTTCTTTTTTTTGTGTCATATTGAATCTTACCGGCGGTACTGCTTATAACGCACTTCGGCTATAATGGACTACTTTTTTAGGTCCCGTGAGAGTACGTTATAACCGGTGTCTACTGTAGTAGATTTTCTCAGCATAACAGTCGCACCCAGACTTTCATCATGAAAAATTGGGAAAAAAAATGTGACTATTACGCGAGTAAACACGTTAATAAATAAATTAAATAAATAAATTCAATTTAATTTTAAAAATAGTAATTTTTCAAATTATTTTGTAAAGTAGAATGAAATGAAATGCATCCGATATTTTTGGATTAGGGATAGATGTTGTGGCGTTTTGGACTCGCCACCAGTGCTAAACAGGAAACACAAACAAAATTGAAGAGACTCGAGACAGGAGTTGAGGTTTTTGTTTAACGTTGATTATTAAAATACACATTTACAAACATTGACTGCATTCTGCAGACTTAAATACAAGCATCAACTTCCGCTCTGGAATTCGGGAACTCTCGTCCCTCTGAGAGCCGATCTCGGTCCGACCTCCTCGAACAGTCTCCAAAACGACCCTGAGGCTCTCTGTCAGCGCCCAGTCTAGGGTTTCCACATTCGTGTGGGGTCGGTCGGCAAAATCAAAAGGCCTCGCCTCCGATCTTCCTCCAAGCCCCCTGTGCGTTCGCACTCGTCGTGTGGGGTCGGTCGGCAAAATCAAAGGACCCCCTTTGCTCTTGGAATGTGCACTGGTCAAGTGTGCTTTCCGCATCGTGGGAAACACATCGAGTCCTTGGTACATTTCTGAGGGGGAGTAGTAACTTGTCACAATGTTTTAAATGGGTCCTTAAAATTTAGAAGCGTTTTATTACTCGTGTATTATTCTTTGAAAACTTGCTTTTCTTTTAATTTTTTTGGACGAGGAAGTGAAAATCGTTACAATTTTATATTGCAAAGCTGAAGTATAATTAGTGTATGCCTGTCGGAGATTGTAAACAGTTTTAGTAAACGAATTTAATATAGATTTCGATTCCAAAGGAGTGTTTTATGGAAAAGGGAAGACAACTACGGTACACTTATGGACTATAATGAACATAGCAAACAGTATTTATAAAAGTGAAGTACAGTTAGAATGTGCCTGACGAAAATTGTCAGACAGTATCAGTAGGCGATTTTAATACAAGTTTCAATTCTGTAGAAGTATTTTATGGAATTAGGAAGAAAAATTGACAGACTCATGATTAATGATACATTTTCCTACTTAATGGAATAAGGAAGACAAATAGGATCTACACAAGGATTAGGATACATTTAAGTAAGCATTTAAAATATGAAAGTGTTTCAGATGTTTTAAGCACTAGCGAAAGGTTTCCGTACTTAATAAATAACCGCAGACACATGTCTTTATTTATAACTATTCCTTTTTTCGTTCGCTCGCTTTTCAAGTCATTCTATCACAAGTTTACTTTTCATACCATGTTTTGTTGTAAATCTGGGAAATAAATCTGCTCTTTGTTTATTTTGAAATTCACGTTTGATTTTCCAGATTGGTTTTCGATGGCGTTCTGTTTAGCTTTGGTGACGCTAGCCACGTTTTCGAAAGAGCAAGGGATAACAGCCGTAGGAGTATGCTGGACGTACGAAATATTTATAATACAAAAAGTAAGTTGTTATATATTTTTTCGAAAATAAAGTGATCTTTCTCAAGCTGAAATGCAGGACACTCACGCATAATCCGGGTGGGAGGTGTTAAAATTTACAAAAGTATCTGTTTAACCCTTTAACGTGCAGTGTTTCCGCTCTGGGAACACCCAACTCTGACGTTTGGACTGTTGCCAGTCACGAAGAATAGATTGGATTTCTATAAAAATAGTGGCGGGTGACAGAGCTCCACGAGAATCCTTTACTTTTTAGCACGTACTTTTTAACAGCACTGACATCTGCTGAAAAATGGAAGAATGCGAGAACAGCTGGATAGATGGCCCCATGCTGAAAAAAGGGCAGCCGTTGCCATCGCTTGACGGAACGACCCGCAAGAGGTCGGACGATCGAAACGTTCATCGCGTGCCACAGATCTAGAGACCCTTTTTCGACGACAGCTGGCTGTGCGGCAGAGCCAGCTGTCGTCGAAAAAGGGTCCCTAGATCTGTGGCACGCGATGAACGTTTCGATCGTCCGCCGAGCCAGCTGTCGTCAAGAAAGGGTCTCTAGATCTGTGGCCCGCGATGAACGTTTCGATCGTCCGCCCTCTTGCTAGAAGTTAAGTCGAGCGATGGCAACGGCTGCCCTTTTTTCAGCATTGGGAAAACGTTGCGCCTCAAAGGGTTAACCGTTAATTATCTTAAGTTTCAAATTTGATAATGGACTTTCAAGGTTGTAACGAAAGTTTTCCGCCAGATTTGCTTGAGTCAGCTCACTCGGTACCCAGCTATTGACCTTGTATGTCAAGTTTATGCGATGCTTAGCGCGACTCATGGACATGACACTAAAGTCTAACTCTTTCAGCTAGCTCTCGAGTGGATGAATATTTTATCTTCTTCTACAGATTGTCGTAGGCGGGCCTCATCAGCATCATTAGGCCGGCCAGAGCGCTCTGCTTCTTTAATGTCCTAGTCCTCGTTTTTGAACTTTCGGTGCCAAATCTTCACAGTGTCATAGGATACAACAGTAGTACCTTAAGCTGTACACATGATTCAGTGTCATTCTGTAGCTGAACTTTTGCGACAGAACTGAGAGTAAATGATGGATCAATCTGGTAGCGTGGTAGTTCCATTTCAGAAACCTTGTACTCAATCATAACGATATTGTTTTACGGATTTCACAACACGGTGCTCTAAAACAAGTCTTTTTCTTTCAAATAACAAAAATCGTTTTACGAAATATTGGCAAAGACACCAACGCGAACTGCTTGTGCAGGCAATACTTGCACTGGCGGAAAACTTTTGTTACAACCTAATATATTCACTGCTGGATTAGAGTACAAGCCAAATTTCTCATATCAGTTCGACATAAAAAAAAAAAAAAAAATGTAGTTCTTGATGATTAATGATTCATGTCGTGGATAATAAAAAGTTCACATATTTTTTTCTAACTGCATGCTTTTTGAAAAATGAACGAGTTATTCACAAAACGCAATATAGGAAATTTAGCTTACACTCATGGCTATTGAGTGCTTGGCCACGAACGTGCTTAAAATACAGGCATTTGAAGGTTGAACTTCGAATTAAATTTTGATGCAAATCTATACTCAGTAGATTATAACATTGTTAATCTTCCAGACACATATTTACTTGCACATTAATTTTTCGCTGATCTTTGCAAATTAAAAAAAAAAAAAAACTTGTGTGTCCCAAATGTCACGATTTTTAACTAAAGAGTAATTTTTTAGCGGTGATCACAAGGATGAAAATAGGGGACTGCTTTTAAATGTGACAAAATCTCAAAATGTAGGCCTGTCCCGTTAATGCGGAATTATTGGTCCCTTTATCTAAAATCATATCGTTTAAATTTTCATAAAATAACCAGTATAACCGTATGATAAAGTTTCAGAAATCCATATTTTGACAATCTTATATCGGGCGATGAATCGGCAGTTTCCAAATTTAATTTCAAGATCATGGCTTTTCTGAACTGTGCCGCACAGCCAGCTGTCGTGTAAAAAAAAGGGTCTCTAGATCTGTGGCACGCGATGAACGTTTCGATCGTCCGCCATCTTGCTGGTCATTAAGTCGAGCGATAGCAGCGGCTGCTCTTTTTTCAGCATTGGGAAAGGGTTGCGCCTCAAAGGGTTAAAGGTCGTACTATTGTCGAGAAAACTGTCATAAAAATGCCAACTTTTTTATTCCAGAAAATTGTAGAAAAATAAGTGCATGTACAATACATGGATTCTTCTTAACCCATTTGTGCCTGGATATTTTTGCGACTTTCTTCGATTTTTACTGATAACTGAAATAATTGATAAATTTCTGATGTCAACTTCTTGAACAAGGGATGATTTTTTTAAAAATCATTATGCATAAAAATCGAAATATCAACATCCTACATGGTCATGTTAAAATATTTTGTAGAGTTGAGGCTTAATACTCATGAATAAAAGGCTAGGAAAAATAAATAACGTTTTCGACTAATAGTGAAAATGCCGTCCCAAAAAAGGGACACTAGGCATAAATGGGTTAAGATTATGGACTCTTTTTTTTTTTAAGTGTGAAAGGGGGCTGGGGATTCAATTTATTGGAAAAACCAACATTCAGGGTTATTGTGACTGAATGTGCGTTTTCTAGTAAGCAGGGAATCATTCAAAATATATGTGTTTTAAACACTGAAGGAGAATTTTATTCAACTGACTTCGTAAAATAAATGAATATTTGTAAGGCTTTCATTTTTGGGACATAAGTAATAGAGCCAGCGACCGCCAGACCTTCGCCATAGTATAAAAGCTGAAACTTTCTCTGCGCATACCCCCCAACAGAGGTAGGAACCATCGGCCACTCTAAAGTTTGGAGGATCGTGGCTTTGTCAGGTAACAGGTGGCAAAGGTGTATAAAATTGCCGAAAATTTCGTCATTTCATAAAGCTTCATTTTTTTATAGGTTCTTCTTCACAGTACTAGAAAACACTGGATCCCTTGCCAGACACTTTTCCATCGTGGCGAACCCCCCGCCAGACAACCTCAAAGTCTTGAAAAACGTCATTCTATGACGAGCGCGCTGCAAGAAAGTTCGCGAGAAGTCAGTAGCAGTATAAAATGTGCTTGGCACTTTGTGACAGCTCGACGTACTTCGTCGCGGGAGTTTACGAACACAACCGTTTTCCATGACTTTGAGATTGTCTGGCGGGGGTTTGCCACGATGGAAAAGTGTCTGGCAAGGGATCCAGTGATTTCTAGTACTGCGAAGAAGAACCTATAAAAAAATTGAAGCTTTATGAAATAACGAAATTTTCGGCCATTTTATACACCTTTGCCACCCGTTACCTGCCAAAGCCACGGTCCTCCAAACTTGATAGTGGCCGATGGTTCCTACCTCTGTTGGGGGGGGGGTATGCGCAGAGAAAGTTTCAGCTTTTATACTATGACGAAGGTCTGGCGGTCGCTGGCTCTTAGACTATAAAGACAGTGAGCTAAGATGGCACAATGCCTATCACAAATACACATATTGGAGTACTGCTACAACCTATCTGAAAATAATATCCGAACGAAGTTAAGAGTAGTCTGCTGTTGTCCTCTGTTGTGTAAAATGAGGTGTACACAAAATCCGTGAATAAAAATTGAAATGCTCTCGTCTTTCTGGCGCCTGACATCTGAACACTCTTGCCCGTAAATATAACGGGCACGAGAAATAGAGGGCGAAAGCTTAGCCCGTGATTTTGAAGAGAGCCAGGGACTTATTATTGCATGGGCAAATCGGGACTTTGCCTAGGGCCCCCGGCACGAAAGGGCACCCATTTCAAATGCTGTTCTGAAATATTCTTTTTTTATATCAAACTTTTATGAAAAATAAAACAAATTTCATAGATGGGGCCCCCAAAATTCATCAATGTTTAGGGCCACTGTTGGCCATAATCAGGCTCTGACGAGAGCGAGGCTTAAGGGGGTTAAACGCTAATTTTCATAAATTTTAATCCATCCCTGCTGTGATGTAGACTCCGATGGGACTTATTTCGCCCTCGAGAAAGTAGTGTTTCATTTTTATTCTGTCGTATAGTGTGGACGTAAGCAAATACCCAGGAACTCCATGACGTTAGACAGATACACAGTAATATTTTATTGACATTATCGATAGCGAAACATTACGTACATTTAGTGCGGTGGCTGGCAAGATAGCGACATGAAACCTGACCCTATTGGTCAGAGACCAAAGCGTTAAGTGCGTGCGAAAAAGGTCCCGGAACCGAAAGCCAACCTGGCAATGGAGCTGAGAGCTATAAAGAATTGTCGCCAAATAAATCGCCAGATTGTAAAAATGAAAAGAAGCGTTGGGCTTTATATGTGTATGCTAAAATTCAAATGTGGCACGACACAAGGGGAGGAGGGAGGGGTATCAATAGAAATAAAATATAACCTAGGCAAAATTATTAAAACCCAGCGGGAGTGAAGCAAACTAAATGAATTCTCAGACTTAGCGTTGCCAGGCGTCCAGATAAAGCCGGACATAGTTAGGCTTTTTGATTGCGTGTCCTGCCAAACTTTACTGTGTCCAGCTTTTCTTAGGCTTTTTACTGGCGACTTTGGCTGACTACTGACTTAGAAATAAAGTACTTGAATTGATTCGGCATTCGATGTTACTTATATTTCATTAGAATTTAACAAGATTCATGGTAATAATAAAAAAAGCTTGATTTTACGTAAAATTTTTTTGTTGTACCTATTAATACTGAGACAAATTCCTCAATATTGTAGGCTGTCCGGTCTTTATACCCAAATGTCCGGCCAAACTGGCTCGTCTGTCCGGCTATTTGGTGTGGCGACCTGGCAACTAGGGATGGACGCGAGACGACTTTTTGCGAGACGAGACAGAGATTTACAGCTTTTTTGCGAGACGAGACAGACATTTTTAACATTATGATATAGGGATTTTTGCGAGACGAGACAAGCTTTTCGGCTGTTTTGCGAGACGCGAGACGCCAGTTTTTCGTCTCGCGTCCATCCCTACTGGCAACCCTACTCAGACTAAAGGCACCAACAAACTGTATTGCAAAGGCTATAACCAAAGCAATTTAAGAAACAGTTAAATAGTATTATGTATAGATGGGAGATTTAAAAATGGCAAAGAGTATTAAATTTGGAATAGGTAAAGGGAAATCAGAATTAATTATAAATGGGTGATTTACTATATGAAAATTAATTATAAATATGCGATTAACTTCATCCCCTGTAACATGAGTGCTCCTTATGCGAAGTTGAGAAAGAGGGTCACTTTATATTTAGCGCATAGCTTACGTACTTTATTTTTTTCGAAAAACTAAAGAGAACCAGTGTGTGTCTTATGGTATACCAACGGCAGCACCTGAAAGTTAAGCCTGCAAAAGTTAGTTGAGTGTGCTTCCCAAGCGACCTCATCGATCGCTGATGCAAAATGAAGGTACCCCGGTCAATGTCAAGAATTTACCCCGGAACCTAGTTAACGCCGAGAAATATTACTGCACAGGATGAGGCGGTGAATACGTTATGCGTCGAGACTTTTAAATATTCATTATGGCGTATATGAAGGATAAGGAATACGGCACACTCTCGCAGACATTATCGGAAGAACACGCCAAGCTTAAGCACATTATCTGATATCGGAAGAACAAATTGAGATTGAGTGAGTTACATTTTTAATAAAAGACGGAGCAACTTTCCGGAAAATCTCGCTTTTAATTGCTTTAACGCGCCGTTCCGCTTAAAATATTGTTTTCGCCTAAGCAGTCGTCAATGAAATCATTAATCAGTATTTGCAATGGCAGTTTTTTAAATTCTGTTTCTCTTTATTTTTATACTATTAACTCTTTGATGCACAAAACATTGTTTTAACTGCAAACAAAAAATTAATTTATATTTACAAGCCAAATAATGGCATTGAAAACTAAAACAGTATTTTTTCTAGTAATACCGTTACAGAGGTAAAGTCGTTAGATGGCAATTCGTATTTAAATTATACTAGTACTTAACAACTTAGAAAATCTTGAATATGTGGTGTGTTTTTCATACCAGAATGCCCTAAATAGTTAATCATTCTCAAGGCCGTAACAGGGAAGGGGGGTTGCAGGGGAGAGTCATGGGGGTTTGTTCGCCCTCAAATACATCAGTAGTTTTTTATTTGCGTTGATTCTAGTTATAAACCCCCCCCCCCATGTAGAATCACTTTTAGGGCGTTTTTAAAAATGAATTTAGCAAGTTTTTTCACAAACCTCACGAAAAATATAATTATTAGACATGGCCTAGGGTTCATTTTTTTAAAAGTCCTAACCCAGGGACTTGTATTTAGAGCAAGGGATTTTAGATAGGACGGGACCCGAAATTCAAGGTAGTTAATAAATAAATAAGAGTTATTTTTTTCTGCTAAATTTTGCCGCTTTGTGCAAATTAAGGATCAGGATTCTATTAGCAAAGTTATACCACAGTCTAAGTTTATCAAATGTTGCATATACATGCTGTTACAATGAGTAGTAATTGACATTCGATTTCACTCTTGGGAGATGTCAGAAACACCCCCCTCCTCCAACATGCATATATGAGCCAGACAAAAGTCTGAAAACAATCATTTTTAACACTGATTATTTGACTCAATAAAATGAATGAAATGAGATAGACAATCGTTTTAACAATACCCTAGTAGCACAAATAGTTCAAAAAACGTTCAAATTACGTTGGAAACACGTTTTTTGACGTTAAAAAACGTGTTTTAAACGTCTTTTGGACTAATTGTGCTACTGAGGTATGTGTTAAATTTTTTAACAACCTTATGTTAAAAAAGGTATTTAACCATATGAAAAAAGTACCATTTGGTTAAGTAATTTTTTCTTTGCTTAGTACCGTTTAAGAGGAACGCGATCCTACGTTAACCCTCTCGTCACCGAATTATGAAAAATCGGAGAAAAAAAAACCTGTCTAGCATTGAATGCATCTGAAATACTATTATAAATCATGCAAAAATATTTTTTTCTAATGTCGATTAATATTAGATTTTTCTAATATTAATTTCTACATTTTCGAAGCATTTTGTTGTGCTAAAATTAATTTAAAAGGATGCACATATTAGGTAAAGGTTGAGGAATAAGAAAAAACTATACTTACCTTAAATAGAAAAAAAAACTGTAAAAAAGCAGCGTCCATAATTTCTTAATTTTTCTCCTGGAAAAATGAAGCGAAAACTGTGAAAAATGATCTAAATGGACTAGTACTGCAATCTAGGCAGGATTTATGCATCTAGTTAAGAGCCTCCTATACTTTCTACATGAATGAATGATATTGATATCACTGAAAGAAAAAAATACTCAATTCGATTGTTTTCTCTCTCAATATTTCTATTTGAAGTAGGAGCCTCCTATGAGGTTCAGGATGACGAGAGGATTAATAATAGTGTAATGTAGGTAAACGCAGTCGAAGATTTTATCGATTTATGCCTGGAAGCAATGGTACAGTGTTTAGGGCGGTTTCCTCCCAGTGTAACTTGAATACGCGCTACAAACCGTTAAGAAATCCTCAGCCCAATGCACTTCGAAGGGCAGCGTGCGGCGGGAGCTGGATTTGAGCCTGTGAAATCTGCATGCCAGATTGCGGCGTTTTCCATCCGAGACAAAAGGTACCCACCCCCTCGGCCGTCAACTGTCAAAGTGTTGTGTGCTCGGAGGTAATCTCGCGCCGACGCATTACTCCCCCCAGAGCGTCTGTCGGAGGCTAACGGATGATGTTCCAAGCGTTGTGGAATCGTTGAGGACTTTGTGAGATCGCTGCCACTCATTGTGGACATCGTCGTCGCTCGTTGCAGAGAGAGTGGGGTCGAAGCTGACACCATCTGTCGCTGAAGGGGAGAAGGAGAATTCATCTTCGTTGTCCGATGCACCCATGTAGGGAAACGTGCGGCGGAAGATTGATTCGAACCCGTGAAATCCGCGTAGCAGATTGTGGCGTTTTCCATCCGAGACAAAAGGTACCCACTCCTTCGGCCGTCAGTTGCCAAGGTGTTGTGTGCATGGAGGCATTCTTGAGCAGCCACAACTTCTACCCTAGATGCATATCCCTCTTGTACGTTTGCTTTAAACACAATACACGCATTTTCCTGTTTCCTTGATTCATTGATTTGTTTATTTTTCAGGTGCGTCTCTCCGAAATTCGCACCCTGTTGTCTGTGGGTAAAAGGCTGCCCAAAGATTCCCTCCTGCGCATGAGCATTCTGTTTTGTTGGGCGCTTTTCCTCCTGGGCATCAGGCTGAGAGTGATGGGAAGCCAGCTGCCCGTTTTCACGAAGTGAGTCGGCATTTTAAATATTCTGTAAACTAGGTGTAAAAACTGTCCAAAGTTCCATATGTGGATGCCATGTGATGGAGAAAGGTCGGAGGTTGGACGGTAGCAAACATAAATTGGCAATCACTCATCGCCGAAAACACGCCAATATCTAAAAGTTTCGTTTCACGTTCCGACCAAACCATTAGTATAAATGTATATTTATTTTTGGGAAAAAAAAAATAACAGTGGCGAATAATTTAAAGGGTTGGCGTAAAGAGTCTGCAGCCAACCTCGCCAAACACCTAATCCCGTGAAAAGGAATATAAAACTTGCTGATGTCAACAAAATTGTAAACAATTTACGATCGAAAGTATCGCATACTTGCTAAAAGAAAAGGAAATGTGTTACGTACAGTTAACCCATATATGAGCCGACGGCTAACATTGCAGCAAAAGAAAGAAATGGTTTCATCGGAAGTGGGGGCAATCTATGACTTTCACTATTAAAAGTATAGGTCATGAGTTATGTATGATTACTCAAAAGTAATGCGTGATCTGCATCACAGGTGGTTCCAGAGAAAAAAAATAAGTACACCTAACTAGTTAAAAATTTGTAAAGAATATTTTTCGGTACTGGTTAAAGGATATGAAATGCCTCTTCCATTTATAAATAGTTTGGGATAGACGTCGCGGAGTTGACTCATGCATTTGGTTCTAGTTAAAGCGAAACGATTCTTAATAAATTAACAATGTCTTTAGAAATGAACAAAAATAAATAAATATATATATAAAATAAACTTGTATCGAGTTTGGGAAGTCTTTTCCGGAAAAAACAAAAAATGAAGTGTGCACCTTTGTATTTCTGGCTATTTATAATACACAGTGGAAATAAAGATGCTAAGGAAATAGAATGAATCCTTTATTACGTCGAAGGAAAAGCAGCCGTTAGCAATGCAAACATAATAGAGAAAGTTGTAGAAAACGTAACACAGTTGGAGAGAGCGGAATACAGGTTTTGTTAGCAGAACAAAATATGCGCAATAAATGTTTATTTGATTCCTGCCTTAGATTTTTTGTTCTCAGGCCATATGACTGTGAACATTCTTGAAGCTTCTAAAGCTCTGCCATTGAACAGTATTTATAGTGATGTGCATATCACAATAACGGATCATAAGAAAGTTCAGTGGGTTCTGTGGTTCATTAATTTGTTTTTAAAGCTGTGCATAACTCTTATCTTATTGGTTGACCGATTGTAAACTTGCATCGTACAGCTTTTGAAGGATAATGCAATTTTTTTCAAGTCAATGGATTCTTTGATTCTTCTTACTGCATTCTGTAAAAGACATGGTTCTTAAGATTGTTCTTTTAAGACAGTGGCTCTGAACCTTTTTTCCTCCCGCGAACCTATTCTAAACTCCAAAAGTATTTGGGAATACCCTTGTGTAGTCGTTGTACACTAGTATATTATTTTCTCAGACCCCCTTATAATACTTGCTTATGCAACCACCGGTTGGCAAACCAATGTTCTAAGAAATCGTGCTTTTAAAAAAAATCTAATATTGCGTTGCCGACCAATGCCCGAGGGATAAGGCACGTAAAGATTGGTAGATGGCTGAAATGTGAAGGTTCAGAGTTCTGACCGACTTCGCGGTTTCCGATTTAATAGTCTGGAGTGTTGGGCCGTTTTCCCCAGGTGTAACGTGAACATGCGCCAGAACCCCTCCTTAAACAGATGGCCCACGTATAACTTTGCCTTAACCAACGAGCCAAAATTGTGCTACAGACTGGGAAAAAAATTAGGTTGTCTCTTTTCAAGCTGTGCAACGCGAGATTACAAAGAGTAAATCTATAAGAATAAATTAATAATGACTCTTCGCTCAATGCACTATAAACTAGCATTAAAGGGTTTATTACACGAAGAAATTTTCGTGCGATTTGGTTGCTGACATGTTCGTTCGTTCGTTTTCGTTCAGAGGCGAAAATATTGCAGGTTGCTAGAATTCCAGCCAATCGTAGTGCTTCTTATTTCGACGTCACAACACAAGATGGCGGAAGAGTCAGCGTCAGCCATACCGCTCGTAGTGAAATCGATGAGCGAAAACAAAATGTCCGTGAAATGGAATATCGACATGGAAATTGAGTTGGAAAATAAAAATAAATAACAATCTAATCCGAAGATAGACACGAGGTATAAATAACCAACCATATGCTATTTATAATGATTTATAATGACATGCTCTAGCTACCGCCCATTCGGGAATCGCCGGTCTTTGTGAACACAGCAGAGTTTGTTGACTATGGCAACCCTGCGTTCTCATCTGGGCTCACTGACTTGAGGGAATGAATTGCTGCAACTGGTTGCTGCAACCAAAATGGCTCTAAATTTTGACCGTGTAACAAGGCCTTTACACTCAATCTATATCTCTCATGCAAATTTCAGAAAAAATTCAGGAGCTCGAAAAATGGCTTCAAAACTTCGCCTGTTTACCAGTTTAAGGAAACAGTGCAAAATTTCGTAAGTTTGGCCTTTTTTTCCTGGGTGCTTCGTAACTCCTATAGGTCCTTTGTTTGTTGTAGTTCACAGTACAACTTTGAAAGGCACGTTCTGAATTTTTTCGAGCATCGGTCTCTACTGAATTCTCTTAAAAGCTGTTCAAAAATTGCATGATTTCCTGGAAAAGCAGCCTAAAAAGAACTTTACTCTTCCAGATTCGACAATCCTGCGGCCGCATCCGCCACTCCTGTCCGCCAGATGACCTACAACTACCTCGTCGCGCTGAACACTGGGTTGCTCCTGTTCCCACACGGCCTCTGCTGTGACTGGACGATGGGCAGCGTCTCGCAAGTGGACAAGTGGACAGACCCCAGGAACGTGTGCACCGCTGCCTTGTATTGCACAGTCGCCTTCCTCCTCTGGAACAACCTGTGGATCGGCAGCGCTCGGTCACAGGTCATCGTCATGGTCAGTATTGCTGTGTTTGTTAAAGAGAAAAATATCTGGAGTGACTCTGCTCGACTTTCCGAACACTTACGATCAAGATCATGACCATGAATTTAAATAAAGTTTAATCGATGAATCATTCAAACATATATACCCAATGGAAGCTCAGTCGAATGCGCCGTTGAAACGCTAGCGCACTTTCAAGAATGTCTCACCATAGGTCATCATGTAAAAGAAATCTTGGCAGTAGCCCTGTAGAAAAAATATAAGTCCTATACACATCAAAATCAATACCGGTCTTACGGTGGTGGTTTATAACATATATACCCAATTGGAGCTCCATCGAATGTACCGTTTGAACGCTAGCGCACTTTCAAGAATTTCTCCCCATGGGCCATAATGTAAATGAAATCTTTATCGTAGCCCTGTAGAAAAACTCTTAAGTCTTATACACACCAAAATCAATACCGGTCTTGCGACGGTGGTTTATAACATATAGACCCAATTTGAGCTCAATCGAATGCTCCGTTTAGGAGCTATCGTGTTCCTCTCTCATCTCTACACACACACACATACACACACACACACACACACACACACATACATACATACATACATCTTGTAAAAATAGCATAAATGAATTCAGAAGACTTCAAAACGTGTCAATACACCCAAATCTCGAAGTCGAATATTTTCATGATTACAATAAATTCCTTATATGGTTCATGTTCGGAAAGTAAAAATATACAGTCAAATATCGGTATAACGAATTTGAAGGGACCGAAGATGAAATTGGTTAACGTTATTTAACTTGTTTAAACATTAAAGGTGTATTATAACTAAACTAGTACGATAGGATTTTCTTTCGATAAAAATATTTTATTCCTTAATCAAAATATCATAAAAAAATGAAGTTCGTTGTAGCAAGCATATTACTTTTCTTTCTAATAGAGGTACTTTATACAATATTCTGAAATATTCGCTAAATTGAAGTAAAAATTTTACTGTATATCAGAAATAAATAATTTATTAGATGATTGCGCGTGAAAACGTAAAAGTGAAGCTCATTATAACCAAATTTTACTATTTTCTTTTAATAAAAATATTTAATGTGTGAAAGTGAAATTCGTTGTTACGAAATTTTACTGTTTAGTTTAATGTAAATATTTTACAAATTAATCAGAAATATTCTTAGAAGTGAAGTTTTCTGATGAGATTTTACTGAACACTATTTTCGTTTAGTTGAAATATTTTATTCTTTAATCGGACATATTCGTAAGAGTATTTAAATTCGTAAAAGTATTATTCGTAAGAGTGAAGTCCCTATAACGATATTTAACTATAATATCAAAATTAGTCGGAAAATGTCCTTTCGTAAAATTTGGGGCAAACGTCTTAACACTGAGCGTCTTAGAAAGGAGCTAAAGAGGCGTCATCATTGCACGTTTTGTTCAACCAGCTTCATACGTAAAATAGGAGAAGCTTTTATTGAGTTTCACCGTGACCACCGAGAGGAGAAGGCTTGGTGACTTATGACGTCAGTCGTAAGCTATCCGTGGCTGACGAGAAAGACAGGCTGTGGTGCTGATATCTGGTCACACCCCTTTTGCCCTCGCAGTCATGTGACTTAGGTGGTGTGGCCATCTTGGCCCGAGATAGCCACAGCAAGATGTTTACACACCCTAGGTCGCGTGACTCTTCGAGGGCAAAAGGGGTGTGACCAAACGTCAGCACCGCAGCCTGTCTTTGCCGTCTGCCACGTCAGCTATCGGTGACTTAGCTTACTTTCTCAACCACCCACGGATTTAAATGTTAAATCAGCAGTCACATTAATCTGTTGACAAATTTGCACGGTCATAAAAACCTGTACAGTTATATGCAAGTTAATGGTACAAATTGCATGTAGTATTAACAGATGTGCAGAAAGACAGAAAATAATGAACCCAACCAAACAAATTTCAAATATTGGTTATATTCCAACAACTTTCTTTAAATCTCTGAAAGAAGTTCAATTATTTTTATTAATCAAACTATTGATTACCTGATATATAGAGTTCGTATGAGTACTGGGTTTGCTAAAATTTCGAACTTTTAAGATTGCCCTAAAAGGGTCTGCTATTAAAAAATTGTTATGTTTTTTTATGAAATATGGAAAGAAATTCTCTGAAGTATATCAAAAAGTAAGACATTTTAGGAAATTTTTTCAAAAGCTCGAAATTTTAGCAAATTTGGGATTTGTATGATCCTTGGATATCCTGTATATTTAACTGAAGAGATCTCATTGTTAAATATCGTGGGTCCTTTAACCCTTTAAGGCGCAGTGATGCCGCTCTGGGATCACCAAACTCTGACGTTTTGACTGTTGCCAGTCACGAAGAATGGGTTTGTTTTCTATAAAAATAGTTGCGGGTGACATAGCTCCACGAGAATCCTTTACTTTTGAAATCCCGTCAAAAAATGGTCACGATTCTTTTTAACAGCACTGACATCTGCTGAAAAATGGAAGAATGCAAGAACATCCGGATAGATTGCCCAATGCTGAAAAAAGGGCAGCCGTTGCCATCGCTCGACTTTACTACCAGCAAGATGGCGGGACGATCAAAACGAGCACAGCCAGCTGCGTCAAAAAAGGGTCTCTAGATCTGTGCAACGCGATGAACGTTTTGATCGTCCGCCATCTTGCTGGTAGTAAAGTCGAGCGATGGCAACGGCTGCCCTTTTTTCAGCATTGGGAAAGGGTTGCGCCTCAAAGGGTTAAAATGTAAAGTTACGATGCGCAAACAGTCAGAGATAGCATACTTTTGTGTATCTTTCGATTCGATTTGCTTTATTGAATTCGATATTTACATTGTTTTTCTTCCTTTTTCCAGGCTTTGTCGTTGTGTGTCTTCCCTTTCCTTCCTGCTTCGAATTTGTTCTTTCCGGTTGGTTTTGTGGTAGCAGAGAGGGTCTTGTACGCTCCAAGTATGGGATTTTGTCTGTTGGTCGCCCAGGGAGCCACGTTATTGGCAACGTAAGCAACCTCATTCATTCTCCTCCCCCGTAAAATTTCATTTATTCGAAACGCATCTATAGGAAACCCTTGTTGTTTTTTGGAAGAGATTCGACGCTCTTCAGATCAGTCGTTTCGTTAAAAGTGCAGTATAACAGTCCGTAGTTCTCAGGTCTTTGTATAGCCGTGTTCTTGTCATTTCCTACGTGACTAAATTGGTGATTGGCAGTTTAACATCATTATGATCCCGAAAGGAAAAATAATGATAATAACAATTAGTATGCACAGTGCAAAGCACATAAAACTTTCACCCATTTCTATGGTGAATTACAACACTGTAAATCGAATTACTAGACGTGGATTACTCAAAATACTAATAACTTGATTGAATAGGTCCCATCTATAGAGTGTACACCCTTAACCCTTTAACGCGCAGTGTTCCCGCTCTGGGAACACCCAACTTGGACGTTTTGACTGTTGCCAATCACGAAGAATAGATTGGATTTCTATAAAAATATTGGCGGGTGACATAGCTCCACGAGAATCCTTTACATTTTAGCACGTCCTTTCCCGTAAAAAAATGGTCACGATTATTTTTAACAGAACTGACATCTGCTGAAAAAAGGGAAGAATGCGAGAACAGCTAGATAGATTGCTCAATGCTGAAAAAAGGGCAGCCGTTGCCATCGCTCGACTTAACGACCAGCTGTGCCGCACACCCAGCTGTCGTCAAAAAAGCGTCTCTCGATCTGTGGCGAGCGATGAACGTTTCGATCGCCCGCCATCTTGCTGGTCGTTAAGTCGAGCGATGGCAACGGCTGCCCTTTTTTCAGCATTGGGAAAGGGTTGCGCCTCAAAGGGTTAAAAAATGTACAAAAATTTGCTCCTGAGGACTGAAAATCGAGACAAACTTGTCCCGGCTTTAAATCCTTCGGAGTCATTTCAGCTCCTTCGGAGTGAAAGATAGTTCCTTTCTTTTAAGCGCTTAGGACCTTTCGCTACCGCTTCACGTTATCATTCATGCACCACAACCACTGGGGGACCCAGAGAGGGGGGGGGAGTTACAGTCAAAGGTTGCACCCTCAGTTAAAAGGTTTTGTAAATACAAATGAATTTATATAAGAAAACAAAATTGTACATCCTTACAGAGTTCTTTTCTGGATCTTCCACCGAGAGTCACTCTCTACATTTTAGACTAGTCAACAATTTTATGTTAATTTAACAAAATATATTTAGCTAACATTTTACTCTTATTTAAAAAAGTATTGAAAACTAATCTGAATCCTTTTTAACTTAGGAAGAAAAGTTTCTTGGTCTGGAGCAGCGTTTTGTTCCTCATATTCGTCCACGCCTCGAAAACCATCAGGAGGAACAGGGATTGGTAAGTTTCAGCCATTGTTGCAGCTTGAAAAAATGTTGCTATATCATCTCAGTGACTGCAAGTGCATTTGGTCACAACAGCGAGAGTGAAGCAGCACCTTGCTTGGTCAGTGCTTTGGAAGGTGAACTCTTATCTCGACCGAGTCTGCTGTGGACCGTGTACACTAAAGGGAGCTGGTGCACGTAAAATCTATCGTGACTCCAATGTCCCCCATGTTTAAACTAGACTTCTGGGGGTGTCGAACTAGATGCTAAGTCTCTCATCTGAAATGGGTTCAAAATGAGGAAACCCCTTATAGGAGGCAATGTGGATCAGTCTACTAGGCACCGCCAATATCTCCGCCCCTCGTAGCAGTCCAGCTGACAAGTAGGCCGCTGACCCATTAGAAAGAAAAAAAAACAAGTAAATGTAATGACCCAAAATTTTTTGTTTTATATGCGTATGTTTCAACCGAGCGGGATTAAGTTTTGGTATGCTTTTTTAAGAATATTTGTTGAAAGGAGATATAAAACAGCGCTGCCATGGTTTCGGATTCCATTCTATATACTTTAAAAACAGTTTTGTAATATGTATTGACCGTGCGAATGTCTTTGAAGAAAAAAGTGATATCATCGATTTTTTGAAAAGAGTGATTTAAAGGGGAAAAAAACTCCCAGACCACTTTGAAGAAGAAAAGACGGTACTGTAACCAAAGAACTTTGTTCCTTGGTCAATAGAAGTGCTTTGTTTGTACACTTACCGAAATAACTCTTTACTTAAAGAACGGTCTACAATTTTTACTTTTACCTCAAGATCGTTTGATAAGCCTTCTCAAATCGATACGTGTCTTTTTTTCCCCAACTTTTCCATACCTTTATCGATCTTACAAAAGGCTTATTTTTTATGTACGTATAGTGCAGTAAAAATGACTGTAAGTGTTTGCCACTGAGATGAGACCCCGAAGTATTATTTAGAGTTTTAAGCATGAAATAACTGTTATGCATTTTTAAAAAAATTCTTGAATGTCACATTCATAACTATAAAAGTTTAAATGAAAGATGTATATGCTGAACTCAGTTACGCAAAAAAGGCAAGTAGTATACGGTGCAGCCGCTGTGTTTCACAAGAAACACGTTTGATGTCACTAAATAGTAAATGAAGCATTGAGTTCAAATTTGATAAGATTGGTTATTTGTTGTCTCTAAAGGCCTTATTACACGAAGGAATTTTCGTGCAATTGGGTTGCTGCAAGCCGTTGCAGAAACCTCTTTTCTGGAAATTTCCCTCGGTTACCTAGGGAACAGATAACTATAACTTTTTCGTTCAGAGGCGAAAAAATCGCAGGTTGCTGTAAATCCCGCCAATCGTAGTACTTCCTATATCTACGTCACAACACAAGAGGGCGGAAGGGTCAGCGTCAGCGTAGTGAAAGGGGTGAGCGTGTTCGAAAATAAAATGCCCGTGAAATGGAATATCAAGATGGAATTGATTTGATTGAAGAAAAGAAAAATAAATATCAATCCAATCCAGAGATACAGGAGGTATAAGCAACCAACGGTATGCTATTTATAATGACATGCTCTAGCAACCGCCCATTCGGCAAATCGCTGACGTTTGTGAACGCAGCAGGGTTTGTTGACTATGGCAACCCTGCGTGCTCATCTGGGCTTCCTGACTTGCGGGAATGAATGGCAGCAACTGGTTTCTGCAACGAAAATTGCTCTAAATTTTGTCCGTGTAATAAGGCCTGTACTTGTTGAATCCCTCGACAAGTAGCGAAGTGTACGTAGATGCTTCAAAAACTCTCTTTCTGTTTATAAATTTTTACAGTACTTTTTTTTTTTATCTTCGCTGTTCTTTTATTTGTTTGAATTATATTTTTATCTTTATTTGAGATATTCTTTTATTTGTTTACGTTGTATTATTTTTAATCTTCGTTTGAAATATTTTTTGATCTTCTGTTGTTGTTTCTAATCCTCCAATATCTGACGAAGCCAGACCAGGTCCAAAAGTCCGTTGACTCCAAGAATGTCAATGACAAGGTGGGTGTTTGAGTAAATTTCCTTCTTGGAAAGGCCCAAACATTCCCAGAGTGTGTTTAGTTGAAGCCTCTAGAACTTAGCGCTTTGTTTAGATGGCAAAGATGTGCACACCCTCTTTGAAAGCGAGGGAGAGAGTAATCTTAATGTGGCCAACAGCTGGCCGTGAAAATGCTTTCGGTAAGATTTGGTCACAAGCCACTCTTATCCAGCTAGGCTTTCTTACCCAAATGCCAACCAATCTGTGTTTTGTTGCGTTTTTTTCATTCAGAATAAATCTTGTTAGGTTAGAGCAGCAAAAGAAGGAATTAGGGGCCATAGCCGTCCTTTATAAGTGTGTCTGCCGTCTCGTTACCATAACTCTCCACATGAGAGGGGATGGGCTTAAAATATATATCATAATCAGAGCCTGATCATAGCTGGTCGGTGCCCCGGGGAAAGAGGTTATTTTGGGGGCCCTACTATCACAAGGATTTTAACTTATTTTTGTTTACTGTTGCATTTTCCCGAGATAAAAATAAAACATTTTTCAAGAGTACTAAAATTGAATTAAAAATTACCTATTTATTTATACTTATTTAGAACAAGACTAAGTATTTAACAGCGATTTTAATATTTTTTTTAGTCCGTGTGTATTATGAGCGCATGGGTGCGCTCACTCAAGGAATGGTAATAACGAGACTCGGGAGGAATGGTAATAACGGACTCTTTTCTTGATACACTAAAATGTTCGAAATTTTCTTTCCTTCATCATAAAATAAAAAATCTGGAGTGACTCCACTTGACTTTCCGAACACTTACGATTAAGATCATTACCAAGCACTTAAATAAATTTTAATCGATGAATAATTCAAACATATATACCAAATTGAAACTCAATCGAATGCACCGTTTAAACGCTTGCGCACTTTCAAGAATTTCTCCCCATATGCCATTATGCCATAACATAGAAGAAAGTTTTGTCGTAGCCCTGTAGGAGAACTATAAGTCCTATACACACCAAAATCAATACCGGTCTTAGGATGGTGGTTTGTAACATGTATACCGAATTTGAGCTCAATCGAATGTATCGTTTAAACGCTAGAGCACTTTCAAGAAATTCCCCCCATAGGCCATAATGTAAAAGAAATCTTTGTCGTAGCCCTGTAGAAAAACTATAAGTCCTATACACACCAAAATCAATACCGGTCTTGCGACGATGGTTTATGACATATATATCCAATTTGAGCTCAATCGAATGCTCCGTTCAGGAGCTATCGTGTTCACTCACATACACACAAACACACACACACACACATACACACATACATACATACATCTTGTAAAAATAGCATAAATGGATTCAGAAGCCCTCAAAACGTGTAAAAACACCAAAATCTCGAATTCGAATTTTTTCATGATTACAATACTTTCCTTACATGGTACATGTTCGGAAAGTAAAAATGCTAACTAACGGATATTTTGTGATGAGCATATATACATCATACCCTACGCTTTCAAAAACTATTTGTTTATTCATCCATGAGTCTTAAAGACCATTGAATTAGAAGAACAGAAAATAAATCTCTTAAATCCACCTGTTGTTAAAAATTACGCTATAGATATTACAAAGGAAATTTAGTTGAGAGATATGGGGGGCCCTTATTTTTCCGGGGCCCCTGGCTATTGCCCCGTAATCCCGTGTGATAATCAGGATCTGATCATAATGGTGAGAAATAATCTGCAATTTCTGTAGCATAGCGAGACTGATTCTTATCACCTACAAGAATCCAGTTACGAAGATGTTGAAAAGGGCCACGTCTGTCTGATAAGATCCATAATTCACCAAAATTCCCTTCAGTCAGTTTAGCACTGAGTCTCTTGTTGATTGCTGTAATTTCACTTCTGAAGATAGAACAGCGATTTGAGTTACGTTGACAGAGAGTTAGGGCCCGAATCAAACGAAACAGATTTCTATCGTTTTCCGTTGCGATCGCGGAAATTTTCGACTGAATCCTATGTTTCCTATTCAAGTGAAACCTGTCTATCGCTTTTGGATCACGTGACACTGCGATCGGTGTTTTGCTATCGCTTTTTCAAAAGCGATCGTTTTCAAGAACATGGCGGATGGATCGGCGGATGGTTAATAAGAAGATTACAACAACAACGAAGACTCGTTATTTAAAATTACGAAGCAATCCGTTGGAATTATCAGACAGGGAATTCTGCAAAAGATTTAAGGCTGCGGAAAGCTGAATTTTCTCGCAGAACAGAATTTCTGTAGGGTTTATTTTCTGTCGGCCTTTGAATTCCACTCTAGCAGACACTACGATGCAGGCGCCATCTATAGTTCTTATTTTAAATCGTTTATTGCTCGATAAATTTGAACTCGATATATTGCTCGATAAATTTGTTTGAAACAGCGCGAAAAAAAAAAAAATAAAAAAAAATAAATAACGAATAATTTCTCGTTAAAATAAGCATCCTAGCAACCCTCCTAAACAAATATTCATACCATTATATTAAGGATGTCTTTGGTTGTTAATTATATATCAGAACATAAAATATATAGTAATTCTACCCCTCCATTATAATTATAAACAGCTTCTCTGCTACAGAAAAATAAAATGTAGTAGGCAAACTAGAGAACAATTATTATTCGATAATTCGAAAAATTCGACATGATAATTATGACGAACAGTACTATTATTAATAATTTTCTAAAAAAAATCTTCATAAATTAAAAATGTATTTCCATGATTATAAACATACAAAAAATATTAACCTAAACCAGTTAAAATTTTAAAACATTAACCTACAATACTGTTGGGGAAAAAAATTAAGACACAGCCTGTTGTCCGTTGCAGCTCTAACATAAATAAATAAACAGTTAGTCGTCGCCATTAAGTTAAAAGTTTTTTTCCAGAGAAAGATGCGATTTTTTTATTGGTTAACAGCGACTTTCTTCGTCACCGGAAGTTGCGTTTTCACTCTGTGGCGATAAAGTTTTGATCTAGCAAACCTGTAAGTTCGATCGCCTATTTTGTTTCACTTTGAATACACTTTTGCGATCGCTTGTAAAAGCGATCGAACTTTCAGAGAGAAAACGATCGTTTTGGAGACGACCGATCGCGTTTCGTTTGAATCGGGCCCTAAATTTACTCCAAGAAGTCTCTATAAAGATGCCACTCAGTGGCGCACCCAGAATTTTAGTTTAGGGGGGGGCTGGGCTACAAATACTGCTGAACTCGGCAGGCGCGTAGCCAGGAAAATTTTTCGGGGGGGGGGATATGCGCCTGGAAAATTTTTCGGGGGGGGGGATATGAACAATATGTGTATAAATAGACGGAATTTCATCACTAATCCAAAAATTTCGGGGGGGGATATGAACTTATATGTGTATAAATAGACGGAATTTCATCACTAATCCAAAAATTTCGGGGGGGGGATATATCCCGATATCCCCCCCCCTGGCTACGCCCCTGGAACTCGGTTATAATGACCTCAATTAAAGTTATAACTCTCTTATAACGTCAAAATATTCTGTGCCAGCCGACTTGCCCGTAGAACACAACCCACGAGCAATGTAACTCATTTTAGAATACAATAATTGTATGATCTTTTCAGTGATGTTGTAACCAAGTTTAACCGTGTTTCATGCTCTAACTGTAAGTTTTTATTTAAAAACTAACATCTTTTTTTGGTAAAAAGTATTTTAGAAATAATTTGAAGACAATTTTTAAAAAGAAAACCTTTAACTCATTAGTGACAATTTTCAATACTTTTCACTTCTAATTTCCCGTCTTTAGGGGGGGGGGGCTTCAGCCCCCATAGCCCCCTCCGTGGGTGCGCCTATGATGCCACTGCCTGTATGTTCAGCGATTTTACTGCCACCGACAAAAACTTTTTATCTATTTAAACAGCGTAATCTTCATGTCAGATCCACCAGTTATTCGTTTTACCGACTGAAATGCAGACTTCTTTTCAGGGAGACCGATTATTCTTTGTTTTTGTCCGGCATCAGCGTCAATCCCAAAAACGCGAAACTCTACAACAACGTCGGCCACTTCCTGGAGACGCAAGGAAAGCATCACGAGGCTCTAGAATATTTCCATACTGCGATAAGGTAAGTAAATTCTTATACGTGTTCGGTTCTCTCAGGTGTTCAACAATGGCAAACCGCGAGCAACTTCTCTAATAGAAGGACGACTTTCACTTGGCCGCCTGTTCAAGTCTCTTGTTGATTTCTGCTTTTTTTATGCCTTTGAGGCGCAACCCTTTCCCAATGCTGAAAAAAGGGAAGCCGTTGCCATCGCTCGACTTAACGGCCAGCAAGAGGGCGGACGATCGAAATGTTCATCGCGCGCCACAGATCTAGAGACCCTTTTTCGACGACAGCTGGCTCGGCGGACGATCGAAACGTTCATCGCGTGCCACAGATCGAGAGACCCTTTTTCGACGACAGCTGGCTCGGCGGACGATCGAAACGTTCATCGCGTGCCACAGATCTAGGGACACTTTTTTGACGACAGCTGGCTGTGCGGCAGAGCCAGCTGTCGTCGAAAAAGGGTCTCTAGATCTGTGGCACGCGATGAACGTTTCGATCGTCCGCCCTCTTGCGGGTCGTTCCGTCAAGCGATGGCAACGGCTGCCCTTTTTTCAGCATGGGGCCATCTATCCAGCTGTTCTCGCATTCTTCCATTTTTCAGCAGATGTCAGTGCTGTTTAAAAATAATCTTTTGACGGGAAATGACGTGCTAAAAAGTAAAGGATTCTCGTGGAGATCTGTCACCCGCCACTATTTTTATAGAAATCCAATCTATTCTTCGTGACTGGCAACAGTCCAAACGTCAGAGTTGGGTGTTCCCAGAGCGGAAACACTGCACGTTAAAGGGTTAAACAGATACTTTTGTAAATTTTAACACCTCCCACCCGGATTATGCGTGAGTGTCCTGCATTTCAGCTCGAGAAAGATCACTTTATTTTCGAAAAAATATATAACAACTTACTTTTTGTATTATAAATATTTCGTACGTCCAGCATACTCCTACGGCTGTTATCCCTTGCTCTTTAGAAAACGTGGCTAGCGTCACCAAAGCTAAACAGAAAGCCATCAGCTGGCTGCCAGCTGTCGTCAAAAAAGGGTCTCTAGATCTGTGGCACGCGATGAACGTTTCGATCGTCCGCCCTCTTGCTGGTAGTTAAGTCGAGAGATGGCAACGGCTTCCCTTTTTTCAGCATTGGGGAAGGATTGCGCCTCAAACGGTTAAGTAGTATGTTATTAATATTATTGTTGCTGTTTATAGTACAATACTGTTTCGATGCTGTCATTACAGAGTGGAGCCCAGTGACATAGGTGCCCACATGAATGTCGGAAGAACCTATAACCACTTGGGTATGTTCGAAGAAGCGGAAAGTGCTTTCAGAAAGGTCCTTTCATGTATCATTTTTTTAAAATTTAGAATAGCATTCCGTTTCTTATTATTAGGTTGTAACGAAAGTTTCCCGCCACCGCAAACATCGTCAGCACACAGTTCTCGTTGGCGTATTGGCTCCTATTTTGTCAAACGATTTTTGGCATTTGAAAGAAAGAGGTTTACTTTATAACACTGTGTAGTGAAATCTGTAAAAAATAGAGTTATCATTAAGTATAAGGTGTCTCAAATGGAACTATCACTCTAGAGGAGTAGAACCATCCTTTACTTCCAGTTGTGTTGCAAAAAGTCAGCTTCATAATATCAACGAATTATGAGTACAGCTTTAAGTACTATTGTTGTATCATGTGACACTGTGCAGGTTTGGAACCGAAAGTTCAAAAACAGTTATCTAAGGAGTGAGAAGTTAGTTTTTCAGGCAGATAGGGCGGAAAACTTTCGTTACAACCTGATAAAATGTATAACGCCTGCAAAATTTCTTTTAAATACCTTACATGACAAATGTACAGGGTGGCAATTACTGAGATTATATGAAATAGAATGAATTTTTTTTTTTTGAAAAATCGAAAGCTTATATGAAATAAAAATTAAACATTTTAAAAAATAAAGAAATTAAATGCAAAATGTAAAAGCAATTACATGAACAGTTTAAGATAATAACGCGTTAAATGTATCAAATATATGCAGTTATATTATTTCAATGAAATATATTTGGCGAAGATCTGCTATCTAAAGGGACTACTTTTGTGTTCTTTGGAATAATTAATGTTGCAAATTTTTGATACATTTAAGATTGTGTTATGTAAAACTTCGATGTTTTCTCTATGAAGAAAACAAGTATGATAAAAAAAAATTTAAGTCAATTCTTACTTAAGTCATAAAACATGTATTTTAGTTACTTTTTATTAAATTTAATTAATTAATTAATTATTAATTATTAATTAATAATTATTTCATTTATTATATTTAATTATTTCAATTATTTCATTATTTCATAATTATTTCATTATTTAATTAATTAATAATTCAATTATTTTGATTACTTGCATCATTCTGCATTAATTAATTATTAATTAATTAATGCAGGGCAGTTTGTTAAGCAAGGGTCGATACCGTTAATCCAGTTTGTTTAGTTTATTGTTAATCCCACGGAACATGATCTAAAATTAATTAATTAAATTGAATGAATCAATTAATATTTGAAAAAACTGTATTAACATCAAGAGTCATCCACTACAAGTGTTAAAAAAATGTATTTGAACTTGAGTGGATGAATAAAAAGTATTTTATTAACGATTGAATATTTGGACAAGATATATAAACATATATAGGGAGAGTGTGAAGTTATAGTAGGAATTGCGGGGGGGGGAGGGAAAGGAAAAACGAAATCTGACTTATAAGTAGGACAAAAATAAGTCTTGTAGCAATCGTAAAATGACGTCAAAGCAACGTCATCCTTTTCAGTTAAAAATCCATCCAACTAACTCCATGGCGCGGGCTCGCGATTTTCATTTATCCAGTAGTTCGCCTATTGTTGGTGTTCTAAAGTTTTTTTTTTAGTGTGAAAGATGTTTTGCAAGAAAATATTGTAAGATGATTTTGTAATGGTTGTGAATAATAAAATGATGTTTACAGCTATAGTCTCTCTTTTTGAGTAAAGCAGATTTTAACACGGGAATCAATGGGGCGGTCCAAACTTTTCCCGTCATATTTCATTGGTTTTTTAGATGTTTGCATTGACACTCAAGGACGTATTTAAGAATGGGGGGGGGGGGGATCCAGGGAGTCTGGACATCGCCCCCCCAGAATTTTGATTTTTGTTACTAAAATGATAATGATATAGTCTTTTTGTGAAATATTCTGTCTTTTTTACCGTTTGGACCGCCTGCAAAATTTTTTGGTGGATAGGTGCCTGTAATGACACCGCTTTCTTTTGTGCATTTAGGCGAAAGACTTGCTCCCGAGGCCGCCGTTCGGGGAAGGATACGAAGCCCGTGTTGCACCCAGTCACCTGAACGTGTTTCTGAACCTCGCGAACCTCATCTCGAGAAATGGAACTCGGCTGGAAGAAGCGGACACGGTCAGTACACTTCTATATAAATAAAACAGGGTGTAAACTGTCCGTTAGTTAGTTAGTTTGTTGTTTGTTTGTCTGTGTCTCGCGTAGCTCGCAGACGGGTGATCGCAGACCTGCCAAATTTTGTATGGAAATTCTCCAGGACGGTTCCCGACATACCTCGAAGCGATTTTTTTCGAAATTCGAATTATTTTAGGAGATATCGATATAAAGCGTGTCGGAAAAGATAAATTTTGGCTCTCGACATTTCGCAATTGTAGCCCCGCAGTGGAAAGAGTGAAGATTAAGCGTATTTAGGTTGCCCTATTTGGCAAGTTTATTAAATGATTCAGACTCTTGAAGTAAAAATAAAAGAATAACGATTTTTTTTTGTCTAGATTATTTGTAAGGTTATTTTTTAATTAAAATATCGTGTGCATGTGAAATCAGAGCAGGAATGAAATGTTTTATACTCAAAAGAAAAATTGGATTTGGAAATTTTCTAATGTAAAATGTAATGTAAACTAAAATGTGCAACTTTTTAATTTGGGTAAAAATAAAATGGTTGATGTGCGATTTTGAGGAGAGGATTCTAACGCTTGGCGCAATTTATCGTAAATTTATCGTCTGCTGAATAGACTTGAGAATAAGTTTTTGAAATTTTCACTCAGTTGGAATTATGCATTCTTCTGTGCAGCTTTTCCTCATCTGTTTCTAATGTATTACATCCAGAATAAGGATGTTAGAAATATCAATTTTAATTTTGTTTAATCACACTCATGTATAATGATATACTTTCCAACTTAATGGAATGAGGAAAGAAAATAGGGAAGACCCATTTATTATAATACGCTTTTAATATATAGCGCTTTAGTGCTTTTTTAAAATCTGAAAGTGTTTCAGATTTTCTTACTTTTTTTTCCTTCCAGTTTTTTGATAAAGGCCAATATATCTAGAAGCTCTTCAGAATTAATATAGGACGAAAATAATTTAATTTATACCTTTTTGTAGGTTTTTATCATTAAACCCCATCCTATGTTAGTAACCAGGGGCGGCCCGACACGGTAAGCATCGCATCGGGGCGCTGGCTTCGAAGGGGCGTCATTTCGAACTTAAAAACTAAGTAGAGCATAAAAGGAGGCGTTTTTTTTATGTTAGCAGGGTTCTCTACACTTACCCTAGGGTCGCTCCTGTTTGTAACATCTTAATTTTAAATTCCATTCAGAATCCAAGAGATTTCAGTGCCAAGGAAGCCAGTGAGAAACAGGATTCTCTCCGAACAATATTTATTAAGATGGCGAACCAACTGTTCGCCGGAGGCGGCTAGTATTAAAATATTATGGGCTAGCGCAAGCCGCCATTTTTGTGCCCCAATTGTTGCCAGATGTACCCAGAGCTGCATTCATTGAGCATAGATGAGTGTGGGGTAGAGGTGCAAAAACCAACAGTTTTTGAAAGCCAGAAAAAACCGAGGGAATTTTGGGGAATATTGAGAATTTTCAGTGTAAACAAAAAGAGCCATTTTGGAATTTGAATTCCTGCCTAATATACGAAATGTAGTAGTCACAGTATATGTAAGCAGCACACAAACCACCATTTTTGTGCCCCAAGGGTTGGCCCAGATGTACCCAGCGCTGCATTCATTGAGCATAGATGTGTGTGGAGCAGAGGTGCAAAAACCCACAGGTTTTGAAATCCAGGAAAAAAAGAACAGGGAATATTAAATTTGGAGGAATGCCAATCTGGGCATCTGGAGGACCATCAAATGCATCTGGAGGACCACCATTTTTGTGCCCCAAGGGTTCCCAGATATACCCAGCGTTGCATTCATTGAGCATAGATGCGTCTAGGGTAGAGGTGCAAAAACCAACAGTTTTTGAAAGCCAGGAAAAAAAAAACAGGGAGATTTGGAGAACAAAACCTGAAATTTTGGGGAATATTGAGAATTTTCAGTGTAAACAAAACGAGCAATTTTGTAATTTGAATTCCTGTCTAAGAAACAAAATGTAGTAGACACAGTATATGTAAATAGCACATAAACCAGTTCGACATGTAATCATTCTGAATGTTTATGACAGCCCTGAGAATTGTGCTAGTAGCTATACATGTATAGGAGGGGTGCAAAATCCATTATAAATAAAAGCAACTAACTTAAATAAGGTGAGTGCCAGACATTCTTTGAATACAGTGCCTGTAATTAAATTTAATTGTATAAGGAGATACTAAGAAAAGAATTACGTTTTGGAATTTCTTGATCAGAGCTTTTGTATTAAGATAGCACATCGAAAATTCTATTAAGATAAATTAAATGTACGCTTTGAGCTCTTGTATTAGCATATCAGATTGCTATCTGCTACATTTTGTACGAAAATTCCAATGTTTAAAAGTATTTAATTATTATTTAGAATTGCGTACTTTGAGTTCTTGAATTAGGTGTTAAATTGCATTCTGTTACTTTTCATTCACTGTTATCTGGATTTGAGTTTTTGCACTTAAGTGGCAAAGAAAGGCTATTTTGTTTTATTTGTTAAAGCACTGTGAAAATTTAACTGCTTACTTCTGATTTTGACAGCCAGTCTATGTTTGCTTGGTTATGGTTTTATTCTCAAAATATTATTACAGTAAAGAGATAGAATCTACACTTTCGTTTTAGATGTGTACCTGTACTTTGAGGTATTAAAAGCTGTAAGAATTGCATAGCAGTTGATGTTCGTTGATGTTTTTGGTTTTATAATTTGCATATCTAAAAAAAAAAATGATCCAGCTTTTATTTTCTATACTGAAATACGCCGATTTTGTGCTGGAACAGATAAGAATATTTGATAAATTCTGGGATTTTTCAAAATTTCCGGGGATTGTTCTCGGGAATAAGCTGAGATTTTTATTTCCTTTACATATCTACACGACGAGAGGAGACAAAGATGTGCAACGTTTTTTTTTTTTTTTTTTTTGAAAAAGGACATTTTTATTATTACAACATAGGGGCTTTATTATTACAATATCGAGACAAAGCTTTGCGGGTTTTTTTTTATCAGGTTGTAACGAAAGTTTTCCGCCATATCTGCCTGAAAAACTCACTTCTAACTCCTTAGATAACTGATTTTGAACTTTCGGTACCAAACCTGCACAGTGTCACATGATACAACAATAGTACTTAAAGCTGTACTCATAATTTGTTGATATTCTGTAGCTGACTTTTTGCAACACAAATGGAAGTCAATGATGGTTCTAATCCTCTAGAGTGATAGTTCCATTTGGGACACCTTATACTTAATGATAACTCTATTTTTTACAGATTTCACAACACAGTGTTCTAAAGTAAGCCTCTTTCTTTCAAATGCCAAAAATCGTGTGACAAAATATGAGCAAATACGCCAACGCGAACTGTGTGCTGACGATGTTTGCGGTGGCGGGAAACTTTCGTTACAACCTAATACTTTCCGAACATGTACCATGTAAGGAAAGTATTGTCATCATGAAAAAATCCGACTTCGAGATTTTGGTGTATGCACAGGTTTTGAGGTCTTCTGAATTCATTTATGCTATTTTTACGAGATGTATGTATGTATGTGTGTGTGGTATATGTGCGTGTATGTATGTGAATGATCATAATGATCATGATAGCTCCTAAATGGAGCATTCGATTGAGCTCCAATTGGGCATATAGGTTATAAACCACCGTCGTAAGACCTATATTGATTTGCATGTGTATAGGACTTATAGGTTTTCTACAGGGCTACGACAAAGGTTTCTTTTACAGGATGGCCTATGGGGAAATTCTTGAAAGTGCGCTAGCGTTTAAACGCTCCATTCGATTGAGCTCAAATATGGTACTACCATCGTAAGACCGGTATTGATTTTGATGTGTATAGAACTTATAGTTTTTCTACGGGGCTACGACCAAGATTTCTTTTACATTATGGCGTGTGGGGAGAAATTCTTGAAAGTGTGCTAGCGTTGAAACGGCGCATTCGATGGAGATTTCATTTGGTATATATGTTTGAATGATTCATGGATTAAAATTTATTTAAATGCTTGGTCATGATCTTAACCGTACGTGTTCGGAAAGTCGAGTGGAGTCACTCCAGATTTTTCCTAATTTTTTGTTTCGCGTCCATTCCTGGGTAGTGGCGTGCCACTGTGTCATTTTACCAACAAAATATAATTTTCTTCTTAACTGAACGGAACTTGGGTGGTTCTTCCGCATTCATCTGCTCTTCCCGCCAGGGGCCGACTCAAACGTTCTGGGGCCCCAGGTGAAGTGTCCCAACCGTCCCGTATTTTGAGGTTTTATTCCGTATTTACAACCCGTACTGTCCGATATTTTCATCACCGACAGAAAACAGTCGCCAAGATTTTTGAGGCCCCTCAATTTCGATATTTTTTTACTGTCAAATTTTGCAAAGAACAGCGAAAAATTCAATCAGTACTAGTAAATAGGTGTCTGTATGATGGGCAATATTATTATCTACTGAGTATAGATTTGGATTAAAAATTAAATCGAAGTTCAAACACTATTATTATATTCATAAATTTTTAAGATCCGTATCCACGGATATGACAAAAAAAATCATTCGTATCCGCAGATCTAACTTTTTGAGGATCTGGGGCACCTCTAGCTGAAACTGAGAACTGCAAATTCCGCAGTTCTCCCTCCACTATTTTGAAACGTATAATCAAAGCTAGGGTAGTGCTCATTAGCCTTTTTATCGCCGCGGACCCGTCAATGTTTGAATACCGTATTTACCCGCGTATAACCCCACTTTCCCGATCAAGAAATTTGAATTTTTTAAAATCTCGCGTATAAGTCGATTCGCCAATTTCCCGATCAAGAAATTTAAATTTATTAAAATATACATTTATTGAAAATCACCTGGGGGGGGGGGAATAAAGTACTAAATATACAATAATAAAGATAGTAATATGCAAAAGTAGTATACAAAATTAAACTGATGATTAAGAACAATAGTATGACACAACTGAGAAATAGGATGAAGTAGTAATATACAAAGTTAACCCATTTATGCCTAGCGTCCCTTTTTTGGGACGGCATTTTCGCTATTAGTCGAAAACGTTATTTATTTTTCCTAGCCTTTATTCATGAGCATCGAGCCTCAACTCTACAAAATATTTTAACATGACCCAGTAGGATGTTGATATTTCGATTTTTATGCATAATGATTTTAAAAGAAATCATCCCTTGTTCAAGAAGTTGACGTCAGAAATTTATCTATTATTTCTGTTATCAGTAAAAATCGAAGAAAGTCGCAAAAATATCCAGGCACAAATGGGTTAAACTGACTCAAGATCCGATTCAGTATTGCAGTTGCCAAGCAATTCACTGAATTCCTTCGTCGTCATCAGCTCATCAGGATACATGTTTTCAATCTCTGTATGGCTACGTTCTTCCTCTTATGGAAATTGACGTCACTGTGTTATGGAATGAGAGAACGGAACAATTGTCTTTCAAAAGGGCATTTTTGACTTCTGATTTTAAAAAAAATTAAGGACCCTCGTATAAGTCGGCCCCTCCGCTTTGAAGCCTTTTTTTTTTTTCTCAAAAATTTCTCGACTTATACGCGGATAAATACGGTATTTTACCACGTGACGGTGGGGGGGGGGGTGAATGGCGTTGATTTTCTATATTTTAGATTGTTTTGATTTAATAATTTTAATTATATTGTATTCAAATATGCCTTCAAAGTAAAATACAGTTACGCAAAAAATGAATATAAAGTTATTTAACATTTTAACGCACTAGAACAGGGATGGCGAATCTTTATGGATCAACGTGCCATTTTTCTTAAGGGGTTAGGGGTAGTCAGAGGCGTGAAAAAATGCCATTTTTTATTAATTTTTTTTACTAGTAATTAAGTTTATTTCACATAAGTAAAAACATAGTATCATTTCATCATACTTTAACATTACTTCACTTAAATTTCAAAAAAAATAATAATAATTATTTTACAAGTTCTGGCGGTCTAAGTTGAACAGGTTTTAATAATGGGTCCTTGCGGTGACCATTACAGCTCCTTGGAGATTCATCTAAAATCAATGAAACAAAAAAGATTATTTTTATGGATAGATAATCTTGTGCCTGATCGAAGCTTTTTTTGTTTTTTTCAAAATTAACAAAATGGCGGTCTCTGGAAATTTTTTTGCAGATTTTCGGGAAAAAACCAACAATTAATTGTTTATAAAAAATCGAAGTTTAAAAAAAAAAAAAATCCTTCGATCAGGCACTAGCTTTTTATGTTTTCTAAAAGCTGTATAAGTTTCATTCAAATCTATCGAGCGGTTTTTGAGTTACAGTGGTCACCAGTTCAAAAAACATAGTTTTGAGAAAAACGCATTTAAAGTTTTACAGTCGATTGATGTACAGTAATACGAATAATTTCAATACTTACACTGAGTCATCTATTCCTGGACCATATAAGAGTTCTTCAGCCGTTGTAGAACTTTCTAAAACATCAATTTGTTGTTGTCTACGTCGCATTCTACCTTCGCGAGTGTTGTCGTTAGCGCGCTGATCAGCTACTTTTACACGTGCACTATCGGTTTTTTCAGTATACAGATGCGAATTAGGCCCACAACTAAGTCCCAGTGTGTTCATTATTACTAATAATGACTTTGTCCCTTCATTAAATATACTCATAGCTACGTATGCAGCAATTTGAACAATGGTAAAACTAGTATGGATAGTTTTTGGGCATATTTTCCACACTAGTTGGTTGAAGCTCTCATTATTATTTTGATTAAATCCACCTACACATCTTGAAAGTAAATTTTCATTACTAAGATCTTCATAAATAGGCTTGATTGCTTTTAAAACTTCAGGAGGTAAGGGAGAATTATGCCGCTAGCTAATTGTTCTCGGAAATATTAGACCGCTCGAGAGCCTTTTATTCTTCGCTAAATAACTCGAAAGATATTTGTCAGATTCACTTCAAACTTTCACAGAATATTTTTAAGATACTATACTTTAAGAAAATGCAAAAAAAAAAAAAAAAAAAATCAATTTTTTGAAAATTCTGACTACCCCTAACCCCTTAAGAAATGTTTAATGAGGCCATAGACGTGCCGTCAGGTAATTTTGACTCAATGGTGATTTTGGTCAGGTGATTTTGACACAGTGACCGTGAGATCGTGATACTTCATGGTGAACTTTGTTATTTTTAATTAAAATGCAAAGCGTTTTCATCGGTGGCGTGCCCAAAATATTGTGTCGCACGTGCCTTCAATGGCACGCGTGCCACTCGTTCGCCACCCCTGCACAAGAACGAATCAATGAGAACCCAGAGCTTCTTTCTTTGCAACGAATCGGTTCCATCTGGTGTAAATAGGAGACAATCACACCCCAGTGTGTTGCTTATGTCCAGCTGATTCCGTTGTTTTGTTTTGGTTGCTTCATTGCATAAAACAGCCGCTCCGCACAGACAGGTTGTCGGAAATGGCAATAGGAATTTAAGTGACTGCCATTTTAATCCTTTAATGTGCAGTGTTCCCGCTCTGGGAACACCCAACTCTGACGTTTTCACGGTTGCCAGTCACGAAGAATAGACTTGATTTCTATAAAAATAGTTGCGGGTGACATATCTCCACGAGATTCCTATACTTTTTAGCACGCCCTTTCCCGCCAAAAAAAAATGGTCACGATCCTTTTTAACAGCACTGACATCTGCTGAAAAATGGAAGAATGCGAGAACAGTTGGATAGATTGCCCCATGCTGAAAAAAGGGCAGCCGTTGCCATCGCTCGACGCAGCTGGCTGTGCGGCACAGCCAGCTGTCGTCAAAAAAGGCTCTCTAGCTCTGTGGCACGCGATGAACGTTTCGATCGTCCGCCATCTTGCTGGTAGTTAAGTCGAGCGATGGCAAAGGCTGCCCTTTTTTCAGCATTGGGAAAGGGTTGCGCCTCAAAGGGTTAAATCATAATCTTGAAATGCTTAATAATCAACTAGTAAAACAACTAGGAACTAATTTAAAATAGTAAATTAAAATACTTTATTCCGTTACAAAAGTATAAATTAACACAAACCCGACCAGTCGAAACCAGAGAGAAATACATCACAGACCGCGGTTGTGTATGGTGATCACTGATCTAGGGTTTCGCACAGGCACACAGTAATCAAATGTAGTATTGCCAGTAGCTGCCTCGGCAGCCATTCCGTTAAATATTTCAAATATTTTTCCAGGATTTTTAATGTTTTGCGGGCGATTTTTATTATTGATACGTGATGACTACCGCCTTCAGGCTTATTTATTGTGCAAAGTTCATATATTAATGAAGGATAAAAGAAAAAAAAAAGTGTATTGATAGTTAAACTGGGGGTCGGCGTAGTTCCACGCTTCCTATGTACGACCCGCCACTGAGATTATTAAACGATGGTCACTATATTTGTATGTAGAGGAGAGGAGGGTATTATGGAATAGTTGGGAAATATGGAATACCGAGTTTTTGGCTCTGTTAGTTGTTATTGCCACAAGTTAATACCATGAACAACTCAAGAAAGATTCTCGTCTTACAATGCAGTAAGAGTTGACCGCTCTCTGTTGCCGTACCACTCGCTACAGAACAAAGTATGTTTTGTGATTTTCAAGAGTTTTTGTAGATAAGTTTTCAAACATTTTAACTTACTAGTAAATACGTGACATGAACATGGATGTTACGCATAATGTACACTAAGAGAAGGGTAGTTTGTTCTACTGTGGTTATTTTTTAGAGGACAGTGTTTTGCCCATGAGTTTTAAAGGTTCGTTTTCCGAGATGGCGTGTCGGGCATTATGGAATACTGGGTAATAGTGTAATGGATTTCATGCCATCCACTCAAGACCCGGAGAACAAAGACGCTGAATGCATCTTTTGTCTCGAAAAATTCTCTAATGATCAACGACGATCAGTTTGGATTCAACCTGTGTTCTTTACGTCGAAGAGCTTGGACTGAAGAAGTTCAAAACAATTTTTGAACGAAACGCGTATCCTTTTTCCTTTTACTTCTTATGTGTGTTTTTTACAAAGTTTTTTAATTACTTTATCGTTTAACACCAGTATTTTGAGTGTTTTTTCACCAATATAATGATTTGAACTACAAAACATAAAAATTTGTTTTATAGTAACCAATAACTATATATGAAGCAATATGAATTGCTTTTCATCGGTTTAAACCATCTATTCCATATTACCCGACTATTCCATATTATACTCCATTCGTAACTTTTTTTAAAAATATTTTTTTTTCTATAACAACAAAATAAATTGTGAATTTCTTTGCAATTGACATTTCATTACGATTCATTATAGCATGTACTCATGCTGTTTTGGGGGATTTTATTTAAAAATCTATGAAGTTACAGTTAGAAATGTAAATGGTATTCCATAATCACCTCCTCTCCTCTATTTTATTTCTACTGGCGAGCACTTGTTGTTTATAGAAATTTTCCTCTACTTGGCTGGAATGACTGGTCTCTTTATAATGGAGGCACCTAATAGGCGGTCCCAGCGTCGTCTCCTATGGAGGGACAGACGAAATGACACCCAAGCCGGTGCCGGGAATCGAACCCGGATCCGTGGTGTGGTAGAATGTTTCTCTAGCCACTACACAACCCGGTCGACTAATAGTATAAATTTAAGTTTATTATTTTAGATCATTTTATTTCTTCCAAATCAGGCGTGACCAACTCTTTTTTTGGAAAGAGTTTCCGATCTGAATAAAAAATAAAAGAAAGAAATCGTGTGTAGTACTTACAACTCTTTAAATTTACTAAAAAATATAATAAAATTATGAAAATGTGATGAGGCTTATTATGAGATTGTAAAGCAAATAGCACATTATTCTTCATGGAGATTTAATCCAAATCTACAGCAATATTTGAGAGACAAATTGTCTAAATTTGAAAAATAGCTTGTTCTTAAAAATTTCGAAAATTCAACATAATTTGAAACCCCTGTAGCTGAAATAAGTTCTTCATATTTACAATAGCGTCTTCCCAGATTTCGACCAAGTTTCTGAAGCCAACATTATTATTTTTTCAATTATTTTTTTCATTTTTCAACAAGGCTTCGCGTGCCACTGTTACGGCTTTACTGTGCCACACTGGTAAGTGTACCGCAGTTAGGTTATTCATTTTCTAAACGATTTCAACTGTTCTAAATGCTGTTTCAAGCTCGTCGTTTTAAAATCGCAAGTAAGATCAGCTTATTCTCCTATTTTTAGCTCATGTAATATCTTTTCCATTGAATATTTTGTTTCTATTAACGTGTTAAGACTAAAGCATTTAACAAAATGATTTGATTTGATTGAATAATTTGAAATCTCCCCCAATGCATAAATTTCTTAGCAACAAGGAATCCGCAGTATTTTCATTTTTGAACAATACATTCAACAATATTGGGCAGTATTTTTATTTTTCGATGAACACAACAATGGTGGAGAGAAATGTTAAAAATGTAGAAGCATAGTCAACAATGCCGATAAAATATTAACAATGAACTGGAAAATAGATTCATCGAAACATAGCACGCGTCTTTTTAATGCGAATTTTTGAAGTAAAAAGTCATTGAACACTGCCTACCGCATAATTATTACTTAACTTGACGTTCCCCTTCTTATATTAACATAACAGGGTAAGAATGGCCCTGAGACTCTGCAAATAGCTGTATAGTTAATCTTATTTTCCATCTGATTGCAATTAGTAAGCATAAATTGCTTCCACCTAACAAATATGTAGCGCAGATTTTTCGAAGCACAGAATTTACATAAACATGGATGATCTCACCGTAAATCAAGAACGAGTGAAGATGTTCTTGGAAAGTAAAAAGTATAGCTGCATCCAAAATTTGGGGCGAGGTGGATTCGGCGAAGTTCTGTCGGCCGTATCTCCTCAGAAAGAAAGAGTTGCCATCAAGATCATACCGAACGAATTCTCTTGGCACTTGGAGGAAAAAGGGTGGCCCACATTGAAACATCCTTTCCTATTGCCTCTGCTAGAATGTATGGACGCCGAAGAAATGGACTGCAAACTGTACATCATGCCTTTTCATCCAGACTGCTTACACGAAAGGGTGCAGTGTCTTCCGTTCAGAAATGACTGTTGCGCTCTTATAAGACTGAAAAGATGGTTCTTGGAAACTATCGGTGCTCTTCAATACCTGCATTATCGGGAACTCTGCCACTTGGACGTGAAAGCAGACAACGTCCTCATTTCTCGAAACGACTCTGCCATCTTATGCGACTTTTCCGGAATCAATTTTGCCGGAGTGCCACTCAAGAGATTCTGTTCGCCCATGGAGTTTAGGCCGCCCGAATATTTCTACGGCGGCAAAACTGAAGGCACAACGTACGATATGTGGACTTTCGGGCTGTTGGCATTGAACGCCCTCACGAATCACGGTTTCTCCAGATGCATGCGTCACGTAGCAGCAGAATGGTCGTTTGACCGGGACATTAAAGGCATCCTAGAGCGAATTCTCGAAGCGTCGGTGTTTACTCGTCTGATGGCAGCAGCCATGCCGGGCGCTCGAATTTCCCGTGGGGACTGCGAACTCGCCCTGAAATTTGTGAAAGACTTGCTGAGGTATCCACCGCAAGAACGACTCACTGCGGAGGAAGCGTCGAATCATCCTTTCCTGGACGCAAGCAAAAGTGTCAAATGTTACGAAGATCGTTACCACGAACATTACCACGAAGAAAAAAGCACTCCAGAAAAAATAGTCTGCGTACCAGAGAATGAAAATGTAGAAAGTGATATCGAAATATTAGTCCCAAAGAAGAATGAAGCACCTACCGTAGTTCATGGAATAAAAGAAGAGGACAAAACACATAAAGATCCAAGAAGTTATAGAGAGAAACGCGTGATAGATGACTGTGGAAATTTGAACGCAGTTGGAGTAGCAACGCTAGTCAATATTGGCAGCAAAGATGACAGTTTAAAAAGGAAGCTGTTGAATCCTACCAATGCGAAAAAACTTAAACCAGTTACGAAAGTTGGAACGCCAGTTAAAATCAAAAAGTGGTTTGCAAAGAAAATGAACAACGTCTTCAAACGAAAAAATAGATATGAAATTCTAAAAAGTAACTTGGACGATGAAGATAATTAGACTGCATCGTTACCTATTGAACTTTTGAGAAATTCTCGACAGCTGTATATACAATCTCTACGCATTCTCCGATATTTTTGGCTACAAAATAAAGTTACACTTTAAAAAGTTTTGACAATTTTATTTCGCATTTTAAGTGATTCTAAATAATAGCTTAAGTACCTGGAATCTAAAACAAAAACAGTCAATAGTCACTTCTGAGGAATGAAATGGCAACCAAAGCATGCAAATCTGCAGAGTTGTGAATACAAGTAAAAAAGTCTCAAACAAAATCATATTGGAAAGAGTCAAACCTCAGTTTATCAAGATGTGAATTTCCCTATTTTATCTCTATAGATATAAAACATATGCGAATGCTATGAGTTCCATTTCACTCCTTAGGAGTCATTATTCACTCTTTTAAGGGTTACATAAGCAAATGATTATAACTTATATAATATTTTTTAACGGATAGGAATGAAATTAATTACACGATCGTGGACTTCCAAAAAATGCAAAATGATTTGAGTCCTGATATAAACTTTGCCTTATAAATAGACTAATTTGGCCACCAGTGTCATTTTATTAACAAACTCAATTAAATTAATAAAGTAAATAAAATATCCAAAAATATGCTTTCGTAACACTTATAAGTCCTATGGGGGGGAGAATAAAACAACCCCCCACCACCACCACCCAGCCAGTCGAGTCATCTAGCTATTGGCCTGCCACAAATAGCGTTCGAGTAGAAATCTGAATAGTAATCGAACAGAAATAGCAAATACTGATCGAATAACAAAAATCGCGAACATTCACTAGTCGATTACTTGATTACAATGGAACAGTAGTCATCGATTTTAGAATTAATTCGGAAGGCACATTCCTACAAAAACCTATACGAGTTGTAAAAACTTCTAAAAAACAAATCCAACTAACTGCAATAGAAAATTTTATGATCGGCAACCTTTTTATTACCAAATGATTGCGTGTTTGAGAATTTGAGAGCTTTTTCTAATTCGATGTTTAGGAGAAAAAAAAACCCACACTTTTTCAGTACCTTTTTTAGGAATGAATTCGTTTCTTATAAATTGTCAGCTCTCGATAATTGGAAGTACAAGGAACCCGCCAAATACTTCGAGTTATCAAAAGTTTGCGTTATCAGTTTTTCATGCAAAAATTTAAATTTCGTATTTTAAGTAGTGGTTAATGGATAGTGTACAACTGATATAGTTTACGTAAAATTACTTATTACTATCTTAAGTGTTAAAACGAAGAAAAATATGCAGAAAGGATTGTGATGAAGATATCTTTCTTCGTTCCCCCGAAACAATCCAAATGGCAACAAATACGTAGTTTAAAGATATTTAAAAAATCCAATTTTTTTTTCTGTTATTATTCTATGGATTTCCAAGTATGAAACAAAATGAACTTTTTAAAGAACTTCGACTTAAAGAGGAAGACTTCGTGATAGAGGGAAGATTTTTTCTTCAAAAAATTTAATCGTTTCGATATTTTTGAAGAATTTCCTGTTAAACAAATATTCGAATTATGAGACTTCCAATTATCGCTAGTTCACTGTATTATAAAGAGCGTTCCAAGTTCGAAATAAAATTAACTTTTACAAAAAAGTTCCACTTACAGTGGAAAACTTGGAGATGGAGATAATTTTGTATAAAAAATAAATAGTTTTGGTGAAAATTTCGAGATAAGGAACATTCAAATTATGAAGCTTCGTGCACTCGACAGTTCACTATTATAAAGAGCGTGCTAAAATGTTTCTTGCACGAGGCATTTTTTAACAGATTTACAGATAGCAAAGATTATTTTTTTTTACTAATCGAAACACGGTGAATATATTTTTTAAATTGTTCCAAGAAATAACCTTTATACGTTTGTTAATATTTCAGTTTCTCCTAACACCTGCGCCGAAATGTATTAGTATGAATTTTCAATAGAGTGATAGTCTTTATTCATCTCCGCAGGGTGGGCCTTCCCTAAAATCAGAAGAAATCCATCAGGATCGAACCTCTGCCCTAGCATAACGTTGCAGCTAACTGGCCTGATAATAGATGGATTACATGGAGGCTTTGTAGCAGCTTTTTCGTATAAATGTAAAACTCTACTAAGGGAATTGAAGTGTTCATTTTCAAATGGCATCTATTCTCTTCAGACCCGACAAAAATATCACATCTCAAATTAAAGAGTATTCTCATAGTTGTTTTTTAAAAAAAACTATTATACACTTAAAAACGAACAGTGGAAAACGTATTTTTCATATAATATTTTTTTCAAATAAAAGCCTTTCTCAATCGCTGTTTCAGTGGTTAAAGCTTGTTATCAGCCATAAACTAAGACAGTCACGATACAGTTTAACCCTTTAACGCGCAGTGCTCCCGCTCTGCGAACACCCAACTCTGACGTTTTGACTGCTGCCAGTCACGAAGAATAGATAGGATTTTTATAAAAATAGTGGCGTGTGACACAGCTCAACGAGAATCCTTTACTTTTTAGCGCGTCCTTTCCCGTCAAAAAAGGGTCACGATTCTTTTGAACAGCACTGACATCTGCTGAAAAATGGAGGCATGCGAGAACAGCTGGATCGATTGTCCCATGCTGAAAAAAGGGCAGCCGTTGCCATCGCTTGACTTAACGACCAGCAAGAGGGCGGACGATCGAAACGTTCATCGCGTGCCACAGATCGAGAGACCCTTTTTTGACGAGAGCTGGCTGTGCCACACAGATACTACAAAGATGTCCTACAATTTCTTTTCAGCTATATGAATTAAAAATAAAGAAAACCACAAACTCAACTTACGAAAATTTCAATACCATCCAAACATTCTTCAGTGTTGCGACAAACAAAAATTGAGTGCGCAGTATTTACATACTCACATGCGTTAAAATTATTTTAATGAAAATTAAAATACCCACGCGTGTGTACGTCAGTTCAGTACTACAAAAAATTTTTAAAGGCCGCCATCGCTTGAACAGTGGAAACACGAACTTCTACAAGTGTGGACCTTTATAACGAAGAGGTTATAGATTGAGAATCCGTTTTTACTTTCCGAACCATGTACCATGTAAGGAAAGTATTGTCATCATGAAAAAATTCGAATTCGAGATTTTGGTGCATTGACACGTTTTGAGGTCTCCTGAATTCATTTATGCTATTTTTACGAGATGTATGTATGTATGTGTGTGTGTGTGTGTGTGTGTGTGTGTGTGTGTGTGTGTGTGTGTGTGTGTGTGTGTGTGTGTGTATGTGTGTTTGTGTGTATGTGAGTGAACACGATAGCTCCTGAACAGGGCATGCGATTGAGCTCAAATTGGGTATATATGTTATAAACCACCGTCGCAAGACTGGTATTGATTTTAGTATGTATAGGACTTACAGTTTTTCTACAGTGCTACGACCAAGATTTCTTTTACATTATGGCGTATGGAGGAAAATTCTGGAAAGTGCGCTAGCGTTTAAACGGTCCATTCGATTCAGCTCAAATTGGGTATACATGTTATAAACCACCGTCGCAAGACCTGTATTGATTTTGATGTGTATAGGACTTACAGTTTTTCTACAGGGATAAAATAAAGATTTCTTTTACGTTATGGCCTATGGGGAGAAATTCTTGAAAGTGCGCTAGCGTTTAAACGGTACATTCGATTGAGTTTCAATTTGGTATATATGTTTGAATGATTCATCGATTAAAATTTATTTAAGTGCTTGGTCATGATCTTAATCGTAAGTGTTCGGAAAGTCGAGTGGAGTCACTCCAAATTTTTTTTATAAAGTATTCAACTTCTGTGCTTACGATTTTTCGAAATGGCACATATAGGTAGACTGTTAATATTATTGTATAGTGCAATTAAACTGTTAATATTAGCGAGCGAAGATGCTTTATGAATTTTGGATCTACGTCTTACAGATATTTTTAGTCGAAAATTCCCATTTTGTTTCATTACCTGAAAATAAAAATATGTACTTTAAGATTTTAAAATTCGTATTTTTGGTAGACGGCTGAAGTCTGAAAAATTTAAAACTTCAGATGTAACGTGAAGGATCGTGTTTCCAGACGTAACGCGCTAGAACCTCTTAAAAATTCCTCCGACTAAGGCATCCCCTCTATAGGCAGATGGCCCTTGTGTAGGTTTGCCATAACTCAAAACAAACAAACTGTCCTATTTTTATTCTATGAAAAGTGAGAATTCTATTTTTGGGCACTTAAATACCAAGCGATCGTTTTCAAAGTATAGTAACTTCAGTGGAAGGAAACATTGACTGCTATTGCACTGTACCGGTAACATGATCTCTCAGAAACACGTGCATTCATGCTTTACGGCAAACCTACACGACGGTGATCTGCCTAAAGGGGAGGGGGTGCCTTGGGCGGAGGATTTTTTAAGGGGTTCTAACGCTTATTCACGCTATATCTGAAAAAGAATCGCCCAAAACTCCAGATCGTTCCATCGACAGCCGCGCGATAGGCCCGAGCACGGGACCTTCACTCTTCAACCCTCTGTCATGCTCGGTGTCTTCTTATCCACTCGATCGTGGTAGGGCCTCAAAAAACAAATGAAGCACAAGTGGTTCAATTTTGAAAGCAGGCTTCTTAGACATCTAGGAGTGCGAAACTGACCTCTGGTATGGTTGCACACTATTTTGAATTTGTTTTAAAGCACGTGTTTTTATTCCACGGACTAGAAAAGGAAGCTTTAAAATAATGTTACACTTTACAGGTAACATTTCTCAGAAACGCTTTTCTTTTTCCCAAAGGGTGGACCTTTGCCACTACAAAGGCCCCAGCTACCGCCCATTTTATTATGGGGGCAACCCATGGACGGCCAGCGTTACCCCTCTTATGAAGGGACGGACAATTGAATGCCCCAGTCTGGAATCGAACCCGAGTCCAAACCAGCACTCACATCCTTAAGCCGCTACACCACTAGGTGGCGACATGTATTTGTGTATTTTAATGTTATGGCAAGCCTTCACGAGTGTCATTTGCCTAGGAGGAATGAATCGGGCGGTGGACTTTTTAAGGCGATTTAAGGCGTATTCGCGTTACATCTAGAGAAAACCACCCAAAAATAGGGGATCTTTTTGCCCTCCACACAAAGCACGATGCCCCTTGTACAGAATTACAATAACACAAAACGTACTTCCTTCCAGAAAATAGATTAAACAGTTTAAGAAAAAATACATGTACCCTGTGGATCATAAATACCAATGCTTTAAAAATACAGCTTAATTGTGGTCTATTGCATTCAATAGACGCATGTTTTATTTGTATAAGGTTATTTTAAAAGTTATAAGGTTATTTTAAAAGGGTTAAGGTTATTTTAAAATAAGGTTATTTTATAAGGGTTATTTTAAAAGGTTATTTATTAGGGTTATTTTAAAAGTTAAGGTTAATAATATATATTAAAGGTTAATATATAAGGTTATTAAGGTTATTTTAAAGGTTATTTTAAAAGTTTAACGTACACAATACTTCCCCCCCCCCCATATTTTAACCTCGAATACCCATGGTAGCATGTATGCTGCGCCATCCTTGAAACACTGTTTTTTACAGGGAAAATGTTTCGAAATGTAATTTTGTCGTCATAAAACCTTTCACTGATCTCCATGCTGTACCTTTAACTAATAATAGTAGTTGTTTGGGTCGACAGATGCCAGCATGGATGAGTAAACAATTTTTAAATATTTTAGAAGCAACATGCTTAGACTCTTTTCTGTCCTACTTGCAACATATTCAACTATCTAATTTTTCTACTATTTTAGCAATATTGGATAGGAAGAAAACTGAATCATTGCCATTTATATGTGAGAAAAAAAAATACCGAGATACAATTTTTTTTTAAAGTTCCACTTGCAATGTTTAGAAGCGTTTTAAAATCATAGTGCTAGCTAACCATTGAAAAAACATAATACATAACTTTTTCACAATTTTTTATTACATTTGTGTTATTTGACTTAAAAGGACACCCTTACAACAAAAAATATTTTTTTGCTTGGGTATTTCTTATGGTGGTATTAGAGGGTTAACGCTGTAGTTCGGAGGTTTGAGGGGACATGCTTCGCGGTTTTTTAACAGAAACTGAGATGAACTAACTTCACCAGGAATTCCATAATATTCAGGATGCTTCTTCATAAAGTGCGGTATACATTTTAGCGAACGGAAAAAACTGTGCATTCCCTAATGTAGTTAAGTTTAGATAGATTACTAAAACGGTTTTGTAATCCAAATCACGTGACCTGTAAAATAAATCAATCAATAAATAAATAAAGTTAAGAATTTTCCCCAAAACTTAAGGGTTTTTTTTTTGGGGGGGGGCAATCTCGTACCTTAAATGACGTTTTTAAAAAATCATACCCCAAAATCTACATTTTAAATAGAATAATTCTGTACAGTTAGGGATACCTACCGGGATACCTATATAGGGGAGCCACCTTTGTCTAGTACTAATAATAATTATCTCTCTGGGTTTAAATTGACAATTCATTGAAAATGCAGCAGTAAACAGTGCAGACAAATAAAGCATCTGTTGGCTCTATTTTAATAATATTTTTATTCACATACACCAAAGTTCTGTTTCCTTAAATGATCTGGTTGTTCATAGCTCAATGTTTTCAAAAAGAAATTAAATATTCTTTAGTCCACATCGTTTGCATTCATCCATTTATGTAACGGTTATTACAATTCTTTTCCACGGCATTGTTAAACTGCTATTGTAACCCTTGCAAAAGCACAGAAAGATCTAAAAACGACTGTACTGATATAGAGTTAACAAGTCACATTTTCATTCATCAGTCATTCAGAAGAATTGTAAAGCGCTTTAAAATCAGTGTGTTCTGTATGTGTGTGTGTGTGTGTGTGTGTGTGATCCTTTTCTTTTAAAACACATCCTTTTCGTTGTTAGTTTTTGTGTTATCATGCAGTACACGTTACGGCAGATGTAACATTTTATCCCGCCGTATAAAAATTATCATATAATACCGTTTAGAACATGAATGCGTCGAAAACGTAAATGGCTGTTGCATAGTAAAAGGCATTTTCGTTCGGTCATTTTATGAGCTACTAGGAAATATAACTTTTACTGCATATCCTTTAAAACATTTTTTTTTTTAATCTGAATGGTACACGATCTGTGCATTTTTTTTCGTAAATCCTACTAATATTAAAAATGTCAATGTTTGTATAGATGTTTGTTATTGTTTCACGCTGAAACGGTTTGACAGATGAAATTTGGAATAAAGACAGTTACAGTCCTGTATTATCAAACAGGCTGCTTTTTATAGCGCCAAAAAAACACTGTTCCTATAATATACAAAAAAATTTTATTTAAAAAAGAATACTATTGAGCTTTTCTTTGCAAAGCCGTCGACAGATGGCGCAAACTTATAGAATACGCAGTTTTAAATAAATAAAATCACCTGAATGAGTTTTCCCTTCTGACGTCGATTTATAAGCGGACTACCGGCCAAACACACAAATCTGAAATGCGTTACACAAACAAACAAACAAAAAATAAGTTTTTGAAACTTTCATTCAGTTCGAATGATGCATTTTTCTGCGTGTCTTTTTCCCCCTTCTATTTCCAATGTATTACATCCAGAAAAAGGATGTTAGAAATTTTAATTTTGTTTAATCACACTCATGATTAATGATACACTTTCCAAATTAATGGGACTTAAGCAAAGAAAATAGGAAAGGCGCATGGATATGATACGCTTTTAACATATAAACTTTAGTGCGAATTTAAAATCTGAAAGTGTTTCAGATTTTCTTACTTTTTTCCCCCTTTTCCGTTTTTCGATAACAGCTGATGTAACTAGAAGCTTTTCAGAATTAAAATAGGACGAAAATAATTTGTACCTTTTTGTAGGTTTTTGTCATTAAACCACATCTTATTTTTGTAACCAGGGATCGGCCCGATGCGGTAAGCATTGCATCGGGACGCCAGCTTCGAAGGGCCGTCATTTCGAACTCAAAAACTAAGTAGAGCATAAAAGGGGTGTCTTTTTACTTTCCGAACATGTACCAAGTAAGGAAAGTATTGTAATCATGAAAAAATTCGACTTCGAGATTTTGGTGTTTTGACACGTTTTGAGGGCTTCTGAATCCATTTATGCTATTTTTACGAGATGTATGTATGTATGTGTGTGAGTGTATGTGTGTTTGTGTGTATGTGAGTGAACACGATAGCTCCTGAACGGAGCATTCGATTGAGCTCAAATTGGATATATATGTCATAAACCACCGTCGCAAGACCGGTATTGATTTTGGTGTGTATAGGACTTATAGTTTTTCTACAGGGCTACGACAAAGTTTTCTTTTACATTATGGCCTATGGGGGGAATTTCTTGAAAGTGCGCTAGCGTTTAAACGGTAGATTCGATTGAGCTCAAATTGGGTATACATGTTATAAACTACCGTTGCAAGACCGGTATTGATTTTGGTGTGTATAGGACTTATAGTTTTTCTACAGGGCTACGACAAAGATTTCTTTTACATGATGGCCTATGGGGGGAATTTCTTGAAAGTGCGCTGGCGTTTAAACGATGCATTCGATTGAGCTCAAATTCGGTATACATGTTATAAACCACCATCCTAAGACCGGTATAGATTTTGGTGTGTATAGGACTTATAGTTCTCCTACAGGGCTACGACAAAACTTTTTTTTATGTTATGGCATAATGGCATATGAGGAGAAATTCTTGAAAGTGCGCAAGCGTTTAAACGGTGCATTCGATTGAGTTTCAATTTGGTATATATGTTTGAATTATTCATCGATTAAAATTTATTTAAGTGCTTGGTAATGATCTTAATCGTAAGTGTTCGGAAAGTCGAGTGGAGTCACTCCAGATTTTTTGCATTAGCAAGAGGTGCCACTTACCCTAGGGCCGCTCCTGTTTGTACCCATCTTAATTTTAAATTCCATTCAGAGAATCTGAGATATTTCAGTGCCAAGGAAGCCGGTGAGAAACACAAGACACAAGATGACAAATCAACTGGTTGCCGGAGACGGCAGTGTTCAATATTCTTTACTTTTTACCTTCGCTGCTTAATGTAAAAAATCATTCAATTTTGTTTTTGTTTAAGGTATACCAGGAGTTAATATCGTTTTTTCGCTTGTCAATATTCCGCCAAGTCAACACTACTGCAGCCAGTAACAAGAAATTCAACATGTACGTCAGATGCTGGATTTTTTCTTAAGTTCGTTATTTTTATAATAAAATAATACTCACGAATACCTCAAATTCAGGCTCACCGGATAAGCCACTGATCGAAATAAGCGGTGACCACTGTATACGCTATTCAGATGTACTCTGCTATGAACTCCTTTGAAAGAGGAAGTATGCAGTCACTTCTTTTACAGGAGCAACGAGAAGAATTCATATATAGTCAGTGCATAAAACAAGAAGTATGTAAATGTTTACAACCGCTTAAAGGATGAAAGTAACGTTTCCAGTTATTTTACTGGATCACGCAAAATTACATTATTAGAGACCTTTTTTTTTATGGGATGCCCAAAATCTCCCTAAGCGTGACAGTGATACATGGCAACCACGGATCTCTACGTATCAGTACATCGCCAAACTTGGGGATTGGAAAAAAATTTTATTGTCGATGCATTTGGGATGAATTATCTTTCTTGCTTATTTCCTAAAAAATAAGAGCGATTTTTTTTAAGATCAAAATGTAGTATTGATAGATTTTATTTGCAAACAACCAAACAAATGGTATAATCCTTTCCATTAATTTTTTATTTCATGTTTTTTCATTTCTTAGATATGAATTTTTAATGCATTTTGACAGAGGAATGAATAATTTAAAATAAATATTGATGTTGCCTCATTTTCCGTGTGCCAAACACATCCTCAAAGAGTGTTCTAAATTTAAATTTGTTTGCTATGCACTGAGATATAGGCTGCTGTTTATTTTCATTAAAGACAACGTGCGATTTATTTTTTCTCCCATCTCGGAATGAGTTCAGGTAATTTTAATAAATGATGACTGATAACACTACGAAGGGAAATTTAAGAATTTTAAAAGAAATGATATTAACAACAAGGGGTGTGCAACGACATTTCTTTAAATGAAACAGGATTCGCCTTCTTTATATCACAATAACTGTGCTTTATGGGTAAGGGAACATACATGGACACATAATGAACTCTAGATTATCCGCTTTTAAAATGCCTGCGTACATTCGGAGGGGATTTTTCGTAATATTTGAAAAATTGCCTATTCAGTGTCTTTCGGAAAGTAAGTTTCCTACATAATAAGAATAATAATCCTAATAATATTATAAATGTCTGTATGTATGTGTATTACGCTTTCACGCTGAATTGGTTTGACGGATTTGGATGAAATTTGGAATAAAGACAGTTAAAGTCCCGGATTAACATAGAGGATACTTTTTATCGCACGAAAGAAAAAAAACACTGTTCCTATAATATACAACAAAACTATCTTTTATCCTGAAAAAAAAATACAATTGAGTTTTTATTTTACAGGGCAGTCGACAGATGGCGCAAACTTACCGAATATGGCGTTTTAAATAAAGAAATTCCTTTTATCGTCTGCTAGGATAAAGAATACACCTGAATAAGTTTTTGTAACTTCCATTCAGTTCGTATTGTGCATTTTTCTGCGCAGCTTTTCCCCATTCTATATCTCTTGTATTAAATCCAGAAAAAGGATGTTAGAAATATCGATTTTAATTTTGTTTAATCACACTCATGAATAATGATACAGGGAAGACACATGTATTGTGATGCGCTTTTAATGCATAGCACTTTAGTGCGTATTTAAATCTGAAAGTGATCTTACTTCCAGCTATTTGCACCTGTTACGAATTTTCGAAATAAGCCGCTGTTCTGGTGCTTAAAATAGTTAAAAATTCGTATTCTACGCTTCAAATAGTTAAATTTCGCTTTTTGTTGGATCAAAATTGGTCCACTAGAACCGGAGATACTGAGGTTTCGCTTTCCCCATTGTTTTTCAATGGGTTTCTAGAAATCTCGAGAAATATGGGTACTAGGGCTTCGATCTCTTTACTTTTGGGGACTTATTTTTGGCGCCCAATCGGACGATATTTCGCCAAAAGTCGCCAAGCTTGGTGACATTTTGGTTATTGAGCGCGATTTTCCCAATGGGGCCTAAAAGTTGGTTTTTCCGCATTAAAAACGCATAATAACCTAACATTTCTCTTCTATGACGTAATAAAAATTCCCGCTTTATGTAGAATCTTCGAGAAATAAACTTTTCTGGAAGCTGCCCGCAGCTTCTGCCTCCTCTATAAATACCGGCGTGTTTCATCGACCCCAGTTCAGTGTGAGTTTGCTCCCGTCGAGAGTGTGTGAATGGAGCTCTCTCAGTGAGTACGCCTGCTTTGCTCTGTGGTGGAAGCGGTGTTTCGCGCTTGTTTATGAAGCTGTTTTTAAGTGCTGTCTGTAAATTCTTGATTGTTGAGTCTTGAGGGACTTTTAGTGTTATCCCTCGAGTATTTCCAATGAAGTTTTACCTGTGAATGTGTTTTATTTTATGTGAGAATTACAGCGTTTTTGAAGGCTTCTGATCTAAGCGGGCTGGTAAAAGCACATTACTGTTAGATTGTGCTTGTGACTTTTGTATGGCTGATTGTTCTACGAAGTTCTAGAAGGAATAAAGTTTGCGGTCCATCCTGACAAGTGACTTTTTACTGGAACTTTCTACACCAACTGGACTTTAGAAGGACAAACCCAGGAAGCAAGCAGAGTATTCTGCAACACACCTGAAAAACTCATGTCCTTATAAATGTCCTGAAAAACTCATGTCCTCATTTTCCCATAGACGAAGACTGCAGACAGCTATGACACGCTGGCTCCTATCTCAGGCGGCAGACTTCTACGACACTGGGCTTCAAAAATTGATCCCACGGTATGAAATTCATAAAAATAGCCGGAACTTACAGTTCCGGAGAGGATGCATTGGAGTTCTTTTGGGTGGCCCTGTAAATAAACTGTAAATGTTACATACACCATCAGCACTAGGCTCACTGCACAAGGACAAAGCATTTTTCATCCGCGTTGGAAAGTTAAAAAATGGAAGAAATAAAAATGTGCTTTCCCTTTTTTTTTCTTTTTTTGTGCACATAAAAAAATGCTAATTTTATTTCCCATTACCCTTTCAGTAAAGGTTTTACACAACATGACCTTAAAGTTTTTGTGCCAGAAATAAAATCGTGAAAGTTTTGCTTCGCCTTTCTTTTGGCCTAGATAAAATGCGCGTGTCATGTAATTTTTCCCGTTTCGCTAACATTAGTTCTCCGACAAAAAGTGCAAGTCAAAAGTTGTTTACAAACTTTAACCGCATTGATTTTTCGTGCAATCTGCGCCTATTGTTGTTTCCGTGTCCAAAGGGGGAGGGGGGGGAGGAAATGACAGCTCTTTTTCTAATACATACAAATCTGATTTTGCTTAGAAGTGGCTTTTGGGAAAGGAAATCTGAAATAGAATAATAAAAAGCTCTCGTTCCAAAGAACGTTACTCTCGTATAATTCTTGTTTTTCCCCCTCGCCATTTCTTTCAAAGTAAGAAGTTTTTGCTTTTGTTATCATGTTCGCGCCGGCGGCGAAAAAAACTTTTGGCTGCAGTTCTCGGGCCCTACCATATATGCTCCGATGCCTGCAAAAGTAGTGGAAATTAAGGAAACATAAATTGATTAAAGTGAATTTTTATCAATTGTAATTTTTCTTGTGCATGGATTTTCCATTGCCGTACTATAGTTCTTTCGCAGGGTCTTGCAAAATTGCATTTAGAGCGATATGCAGCTTTTTGGAGGTGATCCCCAAAATCTCGCTTCGCTAACTTAGTCGACGATACATCACTAAAGAAGACTTGTGTTGGAAAGTGTTTTATTATCGATTCCTTTGGCATGATTTATTTTAATGACTATGTCATTTTATCTCTCAACACCCTTTATTGAAAAATGTGTCCCAAAAATGCGACATAAAAAAGCGACATAATTTTACATGTATTTAAATACTATTAGTTCACAACAGCTTTAATCTATTGTCACACTATTTCGCAAGCTGTAGAATAGGCTTCACATGTATTTTTCTATAAATTTCAACATAGGGTTACCAGGCGAAATACGCGAAAGAGGAGCGATAAAATGACGAAAATAGTCAATGAATATCGTTTTAATGTGGCAGTAATGAAACTAAAAAATTAGGGGGGGTTCAGGGAGTCTCCCCCTGACGAGGCTCAAACAGCCGAGATTTTTTTTTATTTTATATATTTTTTTTATTTTAAATTTTTTAATTTAGTTTAATTTAATTTATTTATTTATTTATTGCTGGGACTGAGTATTAGACTAAGTAACTAGAAGGTTGCGGATTCGACTCCTAAGAGTATCCCTTCCTTTTCTATAAATTGTGCTGCCGCCCTCCCTTATCTCCAGTATGTCGTCGAACTGTATACAAAGACGATTAACCCCTTAAGCGTCGCATTGTGCCTTCTTAGCTCACTTTTTTGACTTACGTTAAAAAAAAACTTTACAAATATTCATTTATTTTACGAAGTCAGTTTAATAAAATTCTCCTCGCGTATTTAAAACATATATTTTGAATGATTCTCTGCTGACGACAAAACACACATTCAGTCTCAATAACCCTCAATGCTGGCTTTTCCTTGAAATTTAACTGTTTTCTTTTCTTTCGCGCCCAAAAAATATCCAAAAACTTAAAAAATCAACACATACATTTATTTTCATACAATTTTCGGGAATAAAAGAAATAAAAAATATAGTAACTTTTTATGACCGTTTTCTGTAAATAATACGACCGTTTAAAGAGTTAAAACCGCACGCACTGGCTGTATTCCATTGCATGGGTAGTAGTAGGTCCCGAAGGTTCCCACCCATTGACTAAGTACGGCACTTTCTAGAGATACGTACCCAATTTCATGTTTTAATTTTCCCAATTTCATTTGTATTTTTCCGGACCCAGCCCATTCATTAATTCTTGTGTAAGTAAAGAGATGAAGTCACCTGGCTTGTTATTTTGTGTTTTGAATCCCCAAGTTCCTTTTTTACAGTCTTCCACATACTTGAACAAACCTGCAAACCTTTAACGCACACTTGCATCTACCCCCCCCCCCTTTTGTAGCAAAGGTGCTTCTTTGTATTGTCTGACTGCGTTTAGCGTGGAAAATTGGCAATCTGCCAATAAAGGTAAATCCAAATGGAACGGTCGAGGAGGGGGAGAAAGCGAGTGGAGTAAAAGCACGTCTTTCGTTTTCTTCTTTGAATTCTTAGTTCAATTAATTTGATAATATCCTTCTGAATTTTGTAACTGTTTCGATAAAATAGAGGAAAATCGATGGACCATCTAAGAATAAATCGTTTTCAAGTAATTCGGCACCCGCACATCTGACTGGCAACTCCAACAACTAATGGACGTGCTCGTTTCCGCTTCTAAACCGGATGTTTATGTTTTTATCAAATCAGGAGTCAAACAACAGGTCCGTCAGCCCTCCCGTTCTTAATTTTTACTTTCCGAACATGTACCATGTAAGGAAAGTATTGTAGTCATGAAAAAATTCGGCTTCGAGATTTTGGTGTATTTTCACGTTTTGAGGTCTTCTGAATTCATTTATGCTATTTTTACGAGATGTATGTATGTATGTATGTGTGTGTGTGTGTGTGTATGTATGCGTGTATGTGTGTATGTGAGTGAACACGATAGCTCCTAAACGGGGCATTCGATGGAGCTCAAATTGGGTATAGATGTTATAAACCCCCGCCGCAAGACCGGTATTGATTTTCGTGTGGATAGGACTTATAGTTTTTCTACAGGGCTACGACCAAGTTTTTTTTTACATTATGGCCTATGGGGGGAAGTTCTTGGAAGTGCGCTAGCGTGTAAACGATACATTCGATTGAGCTCAAATCGGGTACACATGTTATAAACCACCATCGTAAGACCGGTATTGATTTTGATGTGTAGAGGACTTAGTGCAGGGCTACGACAAAGATTTGTTTTACATTATGGCCTATGGGGAGGAGTTCTTGAAAGTGCGCAAGCGTTTAAACGGTGCATTCGATTGAGCTTCCATTTGGTATATATGTTTGAATGATTCATCGATTCAAATTTATTTAAATGATTCGTAATGATCTTAATCGTAAGTGTTCAGAAAGTCGAGTGGAGTCACTCCAGATTTTTCATTTATCAAACCTACTTTTGGCAGCCTTGGGAATTGAATCCAGATACTGACAGCGCTTTAAGACTGGTTAAAATTTCACTTCTTTTGGGCTGACTGAGTCGCTCTTTCCGTTTCATAGTGATCAAAAGGACGCAAATATCATATAAAAAAGGCCAATTACGAAAGAAAAAGTACCAGGAGTAATTTTTCTCAACCAAAACTTCATAATCATATTTGAGCGAGATTTGCGTCTGCGAATATTTGAAGCCTTTTGTAGAAAAAATAAAAGTAAGTCTCACAAATTTCTTCTCTAAAGCAGACAGGGGGGGGGACAAAGTAACTATTTGTTTCGCAGAAGTTCTTGTTTGTGTTAGAAGTTAAGGTATCCAATTTAAAAGAAATATATTCCCCGAAAGCAAATATGTACCACCTGAGAAATACGATAAAATAGGATAAAATGTCCATCCTTTTAAACATTTTTTTTTTCTTTTTAAAGGGGTAAAATCCCTCGATCAAATGTTAAAAGATGATAGGACTAAAATAGAATATCGGAGAGGCTTTCTTAATGCTGTTTTTGATGGCTTTTATGATAGTTCGATTTTTAAAAAAAATTAAACATTTGTAAAATTTTCTCAATCAAAACCAACAATAGTTCAAGTATTACGGCAATTTCATAAGGAAAAATTCGCTCATCCACAAAAATTAAACAAAAAATTGATTGTGTTGAGGACTTTTTGACTCACTTTATATTTTTAATTCAATTTCGTTTTTCCTTTAATTATAACGTTTAATTTTATACATTTAATTTTGCTAACGAAATATTTAATTAAAAGCTATTTAATTCTGCTAACAAAATAAATGTACATTTTACTTACCTCTGCGGTATCTTTAATATTACTACGTTTTAGTAAGTTGTGGTGATGCAGCACATTATTTTTCCTCATTCTTAATTTTTTATTGATAATATTATTTTTGGGGAAAAAAGTATGTTGCTCTAAAACTTATTTCATAACTGAAAGTGTATAAAACATTCCTTACTTAGTATCATGGGCACTTATATGATTGTATTTATAAGAGGGGTGGGGAGGTCTAGCCCTCTGAAGGTACTACATTTTAATGTTGAACCACTTCTACGTTGTACCATTACGTAAATCATAGCGCTAAAATAAGAGGTAGAGGATTCCGGCATTTCCCTGTCCGTACGTATTGGAGGTCATTTTACATTTTTGTTAACACTATATAATACAAAAATGATTTACTGTAGCTACAGTCTAAATCATTCCGATGCGTATGTTTCCAAACTCGCCAGCAGAATTCTTTAGAATGAGACATTCGACAATATTTCGATTAACTGCAAGTAAGATATAGTCTTCTTTTCGATCATGTGACATCGATAATCGTTAAGGTTTTAAAACTTAGTTTAATTTTAAGAATACACACTCTGTCGTATGTACTTCAATGGTGGTAAAGCAAGATTTAAGATGTTCAAAAATTATTTAATTTTTTTCAAATCGATGATTTGTTCGAACTTGTTTTTTCAAATCACTTTCTTGTCTATTCTGCAAATGTAGGAGTTGGGTATAATTTTTCCATGTGTGTGGTGGGGGGGGGGCAGGGGGTACTGGGCATCTTGATCCAATATAGGCACAGAAAGACGGCCACACCCCAAAGATCATATGACTCTTAGTTGGCAAAAGGGTGTGAACAAAATGTCAGCACCGCGGCCTGTCTTTCTCGTCAGACACGTGTTCAGTGGTTATTCAGAGATTTCATTCTAGATGTTGCCACCCACACGTTCACAGTGGCGGATCCAGAAAAAAAAATTGAAAGGTGTACCATCTAAAAGGGGGGTTTTGTCGCATTTTCTTATGAAATCACCTAAATTTACAAAATAAGTCAATCTTATTTTGTAAATTCAAGATAACTAAAATGATGCTAAAGAGAGCTAGCTGAGTAAGATGCTAAACTAAATTTGCCTGTAAGATGGGGTGGGTCATCTTAATCCAAGGTAGCCACAGTAAGATGTCCACACCCCGTAGGTCATATGACTGTTAGTTGGCAAAAGGGTGTGACCAAAATGCGTGGCACCAAAATGTCTGACACTACAGCCTGTTTTTTCCGTCAGACACGTGTTCTAGTGGTTAACGTATTATTCAGAGATTTCATTCCAGCCGTTACCACCAGAAAAAAAAAAATTCTGAAAGGGGCGCAGTCTGAAAAGGGTTTTTGTCGCATTTTCTTATAAAATCAATTGAATTTACAAAATAAGTCAATCTTCTGTAGTGCAAACTTAGTTCGTCTGGGGAGAGGGGGGAGGGGCACGTGCCCCTGTAACCCCCCTCTGCATCCGACAATACAGGTTCAGCAGCTTGTTAGAAATGTAATCAGGATAAATTCCTATTATTGGAATGTGGTTTTCAGAAGCTCTGTCATGTGAAACATATTTGTAATTTCAAGGTTCAGAATCTATCAGAGCAATGAAGAAAGTTATCGATTACAAGGTATTGCTTGCACCGTATTTCGTTTATGATGTACACATCACGTGAGAATATACGTCATAACCAGCGTTTACTGTATTATAGTGATAAAGACAAAATTAACATTTTGCTCTGATATTTAAAACAAATTTCTTCAAAATGTATAGTATAACTTCAAGGAGTTAATGTTATGTTACAACGCTAATAAGGTTGTGTATTTTATTGATTCTTTCAACAGCTGTATCAAGAGGCCATTCGCATGCGGGCAGACTACATAGAAGCGTACATAAACAGAGGAGACATCCTTGTTCGTCTAAACAGGTTCGTTTAGCTGCCTCCCAATTTTTTTTAACACTTTTCCAACAAGGTTGATCACTCGTTTCGATTTCGCTTCGTCCTGTGTTGGAGAGTGTTTCATAATGGATGCTTTTTGCATGCTTTATCTTTCTTATTTTTCTTTGACGATATACTTACATGCATATACGCATGTGTGTGTACAGTGTATACCAGAAATGGGGAGCCCGCGGCGCCTTCATAAAAGCTAGTACTTGTATTAATTAGTATTTAATTATATAGATTACAACAATTTGCAAAACTAATTTCATTAAACAAAGAACTTCCTGTATGTTTCAATGTATGTTTCAGCGATTACTGGTGGGAACAGCCAATTGTACATTTCAAATGGATTTTTAGGAATTGTTTTGTTTTTAATTTAGGAAAGGAATGCTACTCTTGTTAATAAAAGAAAAAGCATTGTTTCTGTTTATCATTATCTTACTTGGAGTTTACGAATTATGTTTATATATTTGAATGTTAATAAAGTGTTTTACTATAAGTTTCTGCTGATTGAGATACAACAATTATGCACTAGAAAACGCTTGTGACATCATTTGTAAATCAGGTGATGTGCTGGTAGCAGACTCATCATGTTTTGCTAACGGCATTGTGAAAATCTACTTATTGTTTTATTTATTCTGTGGTTTTACTAGTACACTGTGCTAATTGTATTTTGCCCAGATGCCCAGTTAGATGTTACAATAGTTCTAAATACATAATTTCAACATTCTACTTTTAAAAGTTTGAGAATTATGCAAAATACGTAATTATTTTTGGCGTTAAATTTGGTAATATATCGGCAAAGCATGCCAAGGTCGATGACAAATGCCGACCCTACTAGCAATTTTGCTCGGGCTACCACCGGCCACGCAGCCAGCCGATGACGGCCCGAGCAAAATTGCTAGTAGGGGAGATTTTGGGCATGGACCCAACAATGACTAACTACTGCAAGACGTAATATATTGAATAGTCCATAGATATGTAGTAATGTATGGAAATTCTTTTGGGTAATCTTGCAAACAAACTCTTCAGTAGATCGGAACCAAAAAGAGAGGTGCACAACTAGATGTTCCAACAATCCTAAATATAAAATTTCAACATTCTACGACTAATAGTTTTTGAGATATACGAGTTATATACATAAATACGTACAGACGTCAGTGAAAAACTGGTCAAAATGGATTTTACATGCATTTGTATGAACATACATAAATTCGTTCGATGAGATGTCTCGCAAAAACTCTTAAAAGTAAAGTTAGAGGTTATGAAAATCGATTTTTTCGTCAAAATCTGGATACCGAAATTTGCGATCCCATTACCGTATTCCTCGAACAAGGAAGTGAAAAACAGAACATTTAATATGCAGTGGCGTGTGTTAGGTTTTCTCAACCTTATTACCTTTACGTGAATACAAAAATATTTTTCTATTGTTACTTTTTATATCAAATAATAAATAATGACTTTTCTCTTTTGTAATATTTTTATATAATTCAATAAATTGTTAAAACCGTCCAACAACTACAATAATTCCATAGAAGTCGCATTTACAAGTGCATCAACTTATGCGTCCTCCTTTATTACCTCTCTAATCATAAAAAGGTTCTGCCACCTCTGGTGTACATATGTTTTTTTCCTATTATATCTGAGTGTGTTGATTATGGTAGTAGATTTAATATACATACGCATACGCAATCAATATTTTATTTATGCTGTTGGCAGCAGCCGTATTCATAAAATAATTATTTGAGGAATAATATTTCTTTGCTATTCATTCATATTTTTAAAATGCCCTCTTATTATTAGCGTATTGATCACGAGACTATTTCATTATTTCCAGGACAAGAGAAGCCCAAAGTGTGTATGAAAAAGCCTTGCAGTTGGACAATTCGAATGCGGACATACATTACAATGTAAGCATCATACAATAAAAGGCAATAGTTTACAAATAATCATCCAATACCGTAATACTAATTATGTTATGTTTCTGTTAGACATTTTCATTTTGTGTTACACATCATAAATTTTTTGTAAAAATATGTTAAGTGAGGGTTCAAAATTGTGCTTTATTTTCATATTAATTAATATTTCATAAATATATGTAATTATTTTCATATTAATTAATATTTCATAAATATAATTATTTGAATGTTGTGTTTCCTAAAATTTTTAATTTTTGAAACCAAAAAAATTTACTAAAATTTAACAGTATTGCTTGTTTTGTATTATAGCAAGCCTACACGAGGGGCGTCTTCTTACTGCGGGGGGGTGGGCTTAGTCGGAGGCCTTTTTAAGGCGTTCTAACGCGTATTCACGTCAATCTGGAGAAAACCGACCGCAACACTAGAACATTAGAACGACCTTCATCTTTCAACCGACAGCTGATGAAAGTTTGAGATTTTTTAGGCCGAAACGATCGTACTGATATAGATCTGATATAGATTTACTGATATAGATGATAGAAAAGTACCTTGTTATGTGTGTTTTTATACAAAGTTTTATTTGTGTACAAACAGTGGTTGTATAGCATTGACGGAATAATAAAAATAACATCTTACTACATTACCTGAAATAATCTTTATGATAAAGCAGTTATTACATTACGTAAAATACTGTATTTGTAAAAGCAGCTTTTACGTTATGTAAAATATCCGGATACATGTAGTTAACTATTTTTAGTCTAAGGATAGTAGAAATAATCAACTAGGACTATAGGTAGACTTGAAATATCGAATTATACTTTGGAAACGTGTTTTCGATATGTTTTTTTTTTTTTTTTTTAAAGCTATATTTTCTACAAGTCAAAACATGTCATACGCAATATTGACCTAATGTTGCATACATGGAATTTAAATGCAAATACGTTTTTTGTATAACCGCCAGTTCAGTAAGTCATTACGATCTTGTGCAAGTCTGATATTAAACTAGAAATGTATTTTCTATGAATAATCATAATGTATTTCATTTCTGTTGTAATTACAGTAGAGTCTCGATCATTTGAGGTGGACGGGACCGGGCTTGCCTCGAAGTATCGAAAACTCGAAATCGTAAAATTGAATAAACAAATAAACGGAAATAATGCAATTTTCGTAAATTGAGTGCCTGTTTAAATGAAAAATGTAGTTACATATTATTACATGACGGATCATTAGAACGAGTTAGTTATATCGGAAATCAATAGTTAAATATTGTTTGTATGAATATGTTGACTAGTTTGCTGCCGCATTATCGCGTTATCGTCCAAGGAGCCTGTCAACTCTGCAGATAAATGTCTGTGAGGGTACCTCAGTGGCGGCTCGTGGGATACAGCAAGTACAGCCGGGCTGCACATGAAATTATCAGCACATACTTTAAAATAATTTATTCTACTAATTTTCCTAAATTCAGATTAGAATTGTGTAATTCCTACGGTAAATTAAACAAAATCTCAAACAAAAAAATCGTATTGTGGCCGGATCGCTCATTCAGAAAAAAAGCACTTTAATCTTCCCGCAATTCAATTGGGAAAATCTTCGGTTCAGCCCAGAGCGCTGATAAGAGAATTGGCAGCACCGTTGCCATGACAACGATTACGTAAGCAGTCCCTCCGGCATAGGCTATAATGGGGATAAGCAGCTAAGACTCAGCTCATCAAAGATTTTGAAACGTCGGCAGCACTTGAAAGAGCGCGGTGAATTCGACCCACTGATTGGCTCGAGAAGTGAGGGAGAGGGTAAGGAGAATATATGTTCGGCAAACTCTCGACTTTATATTGCTGAATTTATCAAGAAGGTAGACCTGAGTAGACGCTTATGAATGGACAATGACCCATCCAAGCAGTATTGTTTTTAAGTAAGCAAGAACTGGCATTGAGAGGACATGGCGAGCGAGAAAATTCTTTAAACATGGGAAATTTTAAAGAGCTTTTAAAATGATGGATATCTGAATTAAAACAACGCCTTTTTATGAGGGCATCACGGACTGATTCGCAAGTTTAAAAGAAAGGAGAATTGATTTGACTTATAAAAAATAAGTAAGTTTTCTTTTTTTTTTCTTCTCAAGTTATTGTTACAAAAGAAAATTCTAAGGAAACTTCGAATCCGACACGGATGAATGCAATTTTGAGGATAAGAGCGGCTGGTTGAAATTTAAGTCCATTTTATGGAAGTAAAATAGGATCTCTTACATTTTTTATGTAATTTCTTTTTTTTTTTCCCTCGGTGAGGGCTTAATCCGCCAGCTTTCGAATTCAGTAACTAAGATTTTCCATTCCTGTCCGGAGGAAGAGGGGGGGGGGCTCATATGCTTCCGGCTGCACTAACAGTTTTGACCACGGGCCGCCACTGGGGTACCTATAGGAAGTATACACCCGTTTTCTTTGGGAGGGGGATATCTCGGATGGGGCTTTAGGGTGCGCCAAGTATTTGAATTTTGTGGTGCGAAAAAATATTTTCCGTGTTTTGCATGTGTTGTGGTCATTATTTGAAAGTTCAACGGATTTTTTCGCTAACTGGGATTTGTGGGAAACTCCAACAATCGGAACTCTACTGCATTGATATTCAAATATCTCTCTTACTCTATTTTGTGTAAAATGCTCATATTAAACTACAGAGAGTTGGAAAAATCCTTGACACATTTAAAAAATTCATAGAAAAGCAACAAATTATCGTATGAGTCTGCGATTTGCGCAATAATACATCACAGGTTCACGTTTTTTTTTTTTTTTTTTTTTTTTGACATCGTAAAAAAAAAATACTTTCAAATTGTGTTCATAGGTGGCGCTGTACCGTCACAGTAAGCTTCCCGAATGTCTTGTAGTCTCATTCGATCTTCGTGGCTGACCACTTCTTCGCCTGCCGAACACGCTTCCAGTCTCTAAAAAATTTTCATGCCTAGCCAAAATGCTCTTTCGACTTGCAGGATTTTTCTTAAGCATGTAACGAAACTTTCTATGAAATGTAGTTATGGATTTTGATTGGAAATGCCAACCTACGCAATGCGCTTTCTCGTTGCAGTCGCCTTAGGTAGAATGAATATTCCCGCGCCGTCAATACCGTTCAAAACTCAAGAAAAATCCCTATTGGCTCTCATTGCTGAAAACTGAAAATGCAGCGCCATCTATGAACGCATTTTAGAAGTAATCTGTTTTACGATGGAAAAATGAATTCCTGATTCCGTGAAGCATTTCTGCGCGAACCTCATATTCATACGACAATTTGTTGCTTTTCTGTGAATTGTCAAAAACGCTTCCATTCTCTAAAAACTTTTCATGCCGGGCCAAAATGCTGTTTCAACTCGGAGGGTTTTTCTTAAGCATGTAACGAAACTTTCTCTGAAATGTAGTTATGCATTTTGATTCGAAATACCAACCCACGCAATGCGCTTTCTCAGTCGCAGTCGCCTTAGCTATAAGGAATACTTCCGCACCGTCCATGCTGTTTGAAACTCATGAAAAATCCCTATTGGCTCTCACTGTTGAAAACCGGAGATGCAGCGCCATCTATGAACACATTTTAAAAGTAATTTGTTTTGAGATGGGAAAATAAATTCTTGATTCCGTGAAGCATTATTGTGCGAACCGCACATTCATACAACAATTTACTGCTTTTCTGTGAATTTTTGAAATGCGTCAAGGACTTTCCGGACACCCTGTACATTAGGGGGGGAGCGAAAAAAATTTTATTGCAAAATTCACACTGCCTCAGTCATTAAATGGTGCAAAATTGCTAAGAACAAATTGTTTCCAAATTTCATCACACATTCCAAATTTCATCACATCATTCACAAATCGTTTCAAAATAGTGTCATCTTCAAGTTCCACAACTCAAGTGAATATATTTATAGCTTATTTTTATTAAAATAATAATGTTTAATTAATTAAATGAATAATTAGTTATAATTTCATCATTAAATTCCTTTATTAATGTGTTGTTATCACATGTCAGTGCTGGAAATCGTAGATTTAGAAGCAAACGTCGACTTAGGTTCTGATTCAGAAATGGAATATACCTCAAAAAATGATGACGATTTCGTAAATCAGGAAGACAAATTTTGGAAAACGACTGACGATGAGATTCCCTCAATCTGTAAGACAGACCCAATGCCCGAACTAGCCGTTGTTCTTGATAGAGCAGGTTTATCAGAGTGTTCATTATTCAATTAATTAATTAAAAGTAATTTTTTCAATAGAAATTGATAAAGGACTAAAAAAGACCCCAGGAATATATTCGCTTGAGGTGTGGAACCTGGAGATAGCAATATTTTGAGCTGAAATTTGGAGACAGTGTATTCTTATCAGTTTCGCTCCATTTAATGACTCAGGAAATTTGAATTTCGAGAAAAAGTGTTTTCGCTCCACCCTACTGTACATCTGTGTACATGAACATTGGTAGACGGATGAAGCGTGAAGGATACCTTTTTAACTATACTTTTTTCGCTTTGTCATTCCAATCGTTTATTTCCATGACCTCAAGTCGTTCGCGCAATAAATTTCATTCGATATAGATAATACCTTCATTGTGATGTTTCAGATTTTTATGATCGAGAATTTATATTTATTTGCTGTTGTTGTTTCTTTATCAGCTGGGCGTGGTGTTTCTGGAACAGAGGGAGAAACACAGGGCACTTGCTCGAGTTCGACAGGGCGTTGAAAATGAATCCGAGGCACCAGGTGAGAGAGAGAGATAGGTTCTTTATTTCACTGAGATGACTCAAAAATGTGGATGTGAATCGAACTGATAACTGTCCTGTTTTCTTTCATGCAAAAGCAAGCTCTGTTAAACTCTGCCATTTTGATTCAGGAGTCTGGAAAGCCCCACATGAGGAGAGTGGCCTACCACAGGTAAGCCCGACAAGCAGCCCACGCAGTGAAACCTCCGTATAACGAATTTCGCCTGTCCTAAGAACGAAATCGTAATTCTGAGAGATTTGCCAGAGTGGTATTTTGTAATGAATGAATTTGCGATTACGCAGAATCAAATGTTGAAAGTTCAACAAGGTTTGCAAGTTTCGATGATGGGTCGCCAGGTTTGGCTCACAAAACTGAAACCAACCTTGGCGATATATTTCCAAATTTGGCTCGAAACTGCCGGCGGTTTATTACAAAGGAGAAGCATAGTTAGAATACGCCTGGTGAGAATTGTATAGTAGATTCAGCCGGTGATTTGATTATAGATTTCAATTCCAAAGATATATTTTATGGAGCAGAGTGGAAAAATACGACACACTCATGAATAATAATACACTTTCCAACTGAATGGAATAAGGAAAGAAAAATAGGGACGGCGCATGGATTAGGCTACACTTTTCATGTAATAGCACTGTATTGCGTATTTAAAATATGAAAGTGTTACAGATTTTAATTGATATTTTTATTCTTTATCCACCAGACTCCAGGCTCTGCTGGAAACGGAAGACGCGAACGAACGAGTCTACTTCCACTTGGGGATGCTGGCCATGGACGAGAAAAACGTGACCCTGGCAGAAAAGTGGTTCAAGAAAGCAGTGGAGGTGAGCGTAAGGAGGTTGCACTTTTCAAAAGCTCAAACTTTCAAAACTGGAGCTAAACTTTCAAAACTGCTTTTGCAGTTTATGCGCTGTTCAATCCGTTGAGGCGCAACCCTTTCCCAATGCTGACAAAAGGGCAGCCGTTGCCATCGCTCGACTGAACGACCCGAAAGAGGGCTGACGATCGAAACGTTCATCGCGCGCCACAGATCGAGAGATACTTTTTTTGACGGCACAGCTGGCTGTGCCGGCACAGCCAGCTGCCGTCCGCCATCTTGCTGGTCGTTAAGTCGGTCGTTAAGCTGGTCGTTAAGTCTGACCATCTTGCTGGTCGTTAAGCCAACGGCTGCCCTTTTTTTCAGCATTGGGCAATCTATCCGGCTGTTCCATTTTTCAGCGGATGTCAGTGCTTGTTAAAAAGAATCGTGACCATTTTTTGACGGGAAATGACGTGCTATAAAAAGTAAAGGATACTAGTGGAGCTGTGTCACCCGCAACTATTTTTATAGAAATCCATATCTATTCTTCGTGACTGGCAACAGTCAAAACGTCAGAGTTGGGTGTTCCCATAGCGGGAACACTGCACGTTAAAGGGTCACTAAGCTCCGAATCTCGAAGTCGCAAATGGAATTTTAGAAACGTTCGTCTGTTTTCGGATTAAACGAAACGGATGTACCCGAGCTGACGCAAAAAATACCGTTCGATTGTAACTTAGGATTTGAGTTTAACAACTTTTTTTCATTTAGTATTTTTGTTCAATTTCTTTTTTACTAGATAGTCGAAATCCTACCTAATTGTTTGTGTGTGTGTATGGCAACGCTACGCTAAGGCGATCTGCCAAGGATGGAGTGTGCTTTGGTAGGAGGACTTTCTAAGGGGTTCTAACGCGTATTCACGTTACATCTGGAGAAAGCCTACCAAAACTCAAGACCGTTAGATCGACAGCCGCGCGATGGGACCCGAACCCGGGACCGTCACACTTCGGCCGTCTACGATTTTCAGTGACATAGCCACTGTGCCATGGTGAGGCAATCCTACCTATAATCTAATGTACATCGCGTACCGCAGTGAACTAGTTGCTGATTTCCGTTCTCATTAGAACACGGAAATTGAAGCAGTTGCCGGATTAGTCAGTGGTTGGGAGGGTGAAAAACTCTCTCGGCTGGTCTGCTGGTGGAACCGTGTACACGCTGATGGGAGCGGGTACACGTAAAATCTGGCCGTGGCTCCAATGCCCTACCTGCTCGAATGATATTTCGGGGGGTGGCAAGCCAGGTACTAGGTCTCTTCCTTAAAATAGGTTCAAAATTAAGAGATTATTCATAGAGGGCAACGTTGGTCTGCCTAATACCCTTCCCCGTAATGATATGACCAGGGGCGTAGCCAGAAATTTTTCATGGGGGGTTATGACTACTGCAACTCATATATATGTATACGTGTGTGTGATAATGTAGTGAAGAATATACATTTTGTATGGCAAAAAATTCCTCATGGGTGGGTTATGACCCCCCTAACCTCCCCCTTGGCTACGCCTCTGGATATGACCAACTCGTAACGGTCAAGCCTACCGCAAGGCCGCTGACCCGAGCATTAGATACAAAAAAAGGAAGTCGCCAAATTCTGCGCAAAAAAATAAATAAATCTGGAGTGACTCCACTCGACTTTCCGAACATTTACGATTAAGATCATGACCCAGCATTTAAATAAATTTGAATCGATGAATCATTCAAACATATATACCCAATGGAAGCTCCATCGAATGCGCCGTTTAAACGCTAGCGCACTTTCAAGAATTTCTCCCCTTAGGCCATAATGTAAACGAAATCTTTGTCGTAGCCCTGCAGAAAAACTATAAGACCTATACACATCCAAATCAATACCGGTCTTACGACGGTGGTTTATAACCTGTATACCCAATTTGAGCTCCATCGAATGCCCCGTTTAGGAGCTATCGTGCTCACTCACATACACACATACACACATACATACATACGTCTCGTAAAAATAGCATCCATGAATTGAGAGGACCTGAAAACGTGTCAATGCACCAAAATCTCGAAGTCGAATGTTTTCATGATGACAATACTTTCCTTACAGAGTACATGTTCGGAAAGTGAAAAAAGGCTGTTGTGTTAGGAAGTGTTTTATAATCGATTGGCATGATTTATCTTTCTTGTTTTCAATTGTGTAGCTAGATGTATAACATGGACACGGATATAATGACAGATTTATATTTATGAAAATACGAAAGGCAAATGCAAGTTCCTTTTTTAACACCTCCCTGCAAGTTTTTTTTTAGGTTTGAATTCATAACACACAAACTAGTATTTCTATTGGATTTATGAATATTTCAAAGCACAGCTAACATCTACTAACGATTTTCATAGAATTCTTTTCCACGATATAAAAAAAAAAAAAAGTTGCAGATATTTCTCGGTTGTTACAAATGTCAGCGACATTCAGAAAAGTCTGATATATGATCCCCCCCCTCGACAATGAGGGCCGTTCTATTGTATAAAGGACATCGTATATCTTCGGGAAAATGTCTTCTATGCTTGTTAACAGAAAGTACTAATGAAAAATGACCAGAGCCCGATGAAGGATTCCTTTCCTTTGTGAAAATGCTTAAGATCAACATATGCTGTTCAAATATATATATATATTTTATTTCTTTGGATAAACATGTACGTTCTGCTAGCGGAAAATTTAAAAAGACTGATTTTAACCCTTTAACGCGGAGTGTTCCCCTTCTAGGAACACCAAACTCTGACGTTTTGACGGTTGCCAGTCACGAAGAATAGATTGGATTTCTATAAAAATAATAGCGGGTGACAGAGCTCCACGAGAATCTTTTACCTTTTAGCACGTCCTTTCCCGTCAAAAAAGGGTCACGATTCTTTTTAAACAGCACTGACATCTGCTGATAACTTGAAGAATACGAGAACAGTCGGATAGATTGCCCAATACTTGAAAGAGGGCAGCCGTTGCCATCGCTCGACTGAACTACCAGCAAGAGTAGGGATGGACGCGAGACGAAAAATTGGTGTCTCGCGTCTCGCAAAACATCCGAAAAGCTTGTCTCGTCTCGCAAAAATCCCTATATCATAATGTTAAAAATGTTTGTCTCGTCTCGCAAAAAAGCTCTAAATCTCTGTCTCGTCTCGCAAAAAGTCGTCTCGCGTCCATCCCTAAGCAAGAGGGCGGACGATCGAAACGTTCATCGCGTGCCACATATATAGAGACCCTTTTTTTGACGACAGCTGGCTGTGCGCGGGCACAGCCAGCTGCGTCAAGAAAGGGTCTCTCGATCTGTGGCACGCGATGAACGTTTCGATCGTCCGCCCTCTTGCTGTTAGTGAAGTCGAGCGATGGCGACGGCGGCCCTTTTTTCAGCATTGGGAAAGGGTTGCGCCTCAAATGGTTAATACCTATACAGAGAGAAAGTTAAAAGAATTTACGATTTCGGTTTGGCTGTAGGTCCGTGTTCTAACTAGTGATGTGCCTTTCGAATAATTCCTTTTAATAATTTCAAATAGGCTCGATAATCGATTAATGGAATAGTTAATGTTTGCTATTTTCGCTATTAGAATAGCATTCGAGATTTCACTATTCAAAACATTGGCGTAAAATCCTTATTATTGAAGAAAATAACTATTTTACTATAAAGTAAATAAAAAACTTTGTAAAAAACACGCATAAGGTAAGTAGATAGGTAGGTAGGTAGGTTACAGGTAAGTAGATATGTACGTTTCGACCTAAACAATTTTTGGTCGAAACGTACGTATCTACTTACCTGTAACATCTTATGTGTATTTTTTACAAAGTTTTTTATTTACTTTATCGTTTAACACCAGTATTTTGAGTGTTTTTTCCGTTAACTGTTTTGCTATTTTCATAAAAGTAAAATTTCTCTAAACCGGCCGCCATCGGTTCTTCTAGAGAAGTGGCCGCGGAATCGGGGTGTTTAAACAGAACTATTAAAAATTGCAAATTTGAACATCTTCATATGTCCAATACATTAAAAACGAAATATTTTCTGTATGTGCATTATGAAATATTAATAATTTCTATGCAAAGGTTGGGAAGAAAATTTTGTTTTTCTAGTGTTAGTGACATAGTCCAGGGCACTCATTAACAAAACTGGCCGCTATGATGGATCGGCTGCTATATTTTTGAGGCTTTGGCACTGCCCGTTGGCCGGGGCGAGGGGTGACCGCTGAATAGAGGGTAATATAAATGTTATTTCTAATTTTTTTTAAATTCCACTCATGTCCATAAATTAAGGATAATGAAGTTCAGGCAAAGAAAGAGAAAGAAGCAAAACAAATTTGACTTATTTGTAAAGTCTATTTATTAAACAAAAAGTAAAGAGCAAAAAAGAGGCTATATGTTTGACATAATTAATAAAAATTGCAAGTTTTACTCCCTTGACCTAATTTCAAAAAAGAACCTATTTACAAAAAACAGTATAACATGGTTAGTAGGATGGTTAATACGGAGTATGTCTCCCGGACGATGCAATACAGGCCTGACAACGCCTAGGCATGCTGAGTATCAAATGATCAATCTGATCTTGGGGAATATTACACCACTCATCAAGCAATGCACTCCGAAGTTCCGGTAGACAGGTGGGAGGGGGTTGACGGGCTGCAATTCGTCGGCCAAGCATATCCCACACATGCTCTATTGGATTCAAGTCCGGTGAGTATGCTGGCCAATGCATACGGGTGATATCCTCCGATTGAAGGCATTCGTCTACAATGTTTGCACGGTGAGGACGGGCGTTGTCATCCATAAACACAAATTCAGCACCCATGGCGCCCTTAAACAAACGTACATGTTGTTCCAGAATGACATCCCGATAGATGTGGCCTGTCATGGTTACACTCTGAACATGCAGGTCAGTTCTGGAACCAAGAATAATTCCTCCCCAAACGAGCCATCCTGCACCACCGTAACGGTGTCTTTCAATGGTGTTCTCTTGGTGGTAACGGGTACCTGGCGCTCTCCAGATGAATGTCCGGCGAGAATCAGACTCCAAACTAAACCTGGACTCGTCGGAAAACATCACACAAGACCACTGTTGCGGTGTCCACAATGCATGCTCTCTACTCCAGGTTAATCGCAGGCGACAGTGAGTTGCGGTAAGTGGAACACATCTGACAGGCCTACGAGCATATAGACCAATGTGCCCTAAGCGTCTGTACACGGTCTGCCTTGAAACTGTCGTAACGGTAGCTGAAGAGAGCTGACGAGACAGGTCTGATGTTGTACTCCGTCTGTTTCTTTTGGCAGTAACTGCCAAATAGCGGTCCTCATTCGGTGTAGTAACTCGGGGGCGACCTGTGCTGTAACGTCTACTCACATTACCATCCTCTTGGAATCGTTGCCAAAGCCTGGAGATGACACTCTGGGCGATTCCAAGTTCCTCGGATACTTCCAGCTGGGTACGTCCACATTCCAGTCGTCCGATAATTCTGCCACGTAAAACATCATCCAAATGCCTCCTTTGTGCCATAACTATGCGGCTTTTGCACTGAAAGGCTTTCACAGCGCTTGTGAACAATTTTACTTCTTTGCCACCATTCCTTATATACCCCTCTCTTACACTCTCGTCATTGTGACGTACCATCCACGCCATCTGGTGGTTTCCTGTCATTTGCATATTCTTCTTCAAGATGTGTGTGATCATTCCACAGGTGAAATTTTTATTTTAGAGATCAATTTCTGTGTGATTCTGAATTATCCTTAATTTATGGACATGAGTGTCGTTACACGAAATTTTTTGCCCGTTTTGCGAGGTGGCCGTTTAGAGAAGTTTCACTGTGGGTGATATTTAAATTTTCTTCAATTTTACGGAGGGGGGGTGAATTGCCCTCTCTTGCCTTTTGTAGTTTACGCCTATGATTCGAATATTCGAATTCTATTCGCGATTTCACTATTGGAATAGGAAATGCAGAATGAATTTGTGCGGCGTTCATAATCAAATACTGTGTTGGGTCCGTTTATTTTTAAAAGTGGAAAATGAACGCGTCTGTCATATTTATTTTTTGAAATTGCAACGTTTTATAAAGAATGCATACTTACATACGTATAATCAATATTTTAAAAGGGAAAAGGTGTTGAATCGATGAAATGAATCAGCACAGAATGATGGTCCGCCTACCTGATTATCCCATATCGGAATGCGACTGAAATACCCAGACAAAATAACGTAGAGTTTAATGCAGATGGTATTTTCCGTTCATTTTCCTGACGATTTATTGCACATGCATTACGTTAGATGTAGTTTCCGTTTGTTATTGTTTACTCAGTACGAACTATTAAATGCCGTATTTGAAAAATTACGGTTAATATTTGGTCTACGTACTCTATTTAGTAATGGTCTCCAACCCTCGGTCCGTGGATTAAACGGTACCAGGCCGCCCAAGCAGGGGCGTAGCCAGAAATTTTTCATGGGTGGGGGGGGGGGTTACGACTACTGCAACTCATATATATGTATACGTGGGTGTGATAATGTAGTGAAGAATATACATTTTGTATGGCAAAAAATTCTTCATGGGGGGGTTTATGAACCCCCAAATCCCCCCAAACTCCTTAGCTACGCCACTGCGCCCAATGAACATTAAATTATCTCCACTTTATTGACTGTGGCGTATCTCTCTTGGGTTCCGACGGTGTCGGATTTGTACTAATTTATCTCTTTGTAACAGGAAAAATCTTGTAACTGTTTTAAATTATTGGGTTGGCAACAAAGTAATTGCGTTTTTCCGTAAGTCAATATTTCGCCTGGCCAAAACTACTGAAGTTAATTATGCGAAATTTGGCACGTACGTGAGTTCTTCAACATAGGTGCTAGATCAGAGCGCATTTTCCAAAATTCGTAATCTTAGGGGGGGGTAAGGGGCCAAAAAGTTCTTTTCACATATCCCGCGTGATCTCAAATAAAAATAGAGATATCCGTGAAATTTTTTCTGTAAAATACAGCAGTCACGAATACCTAAAAATTAATTTCAGGACATTTTTAATAGTGTCCTCTAAGGAGGATAGAAGTGAAAAAAGGGGGAGGGTGGCCATCTTTTATGGACGAAAAAAAAATACTGCCAGTGAAAGTCTTACTTTAAAATGTAACAAATATGAATCGTATGTTCAGGCACAGCTTAACTGTAATTAAAAACTTGTTGAAAACTTATTTGCTTGAATTTTATACCAGAAAACGCAATTACTTTGTTGCCAACCCAATAGTTTATTGTTCATTAAACATTTCAAGATTACGAATTAAAATGGCAGTCACTTAAATCCCTATTGCCATTCCCGACAACCTATCTGTGTGAAGCGGGGATTTTCTGCAGTGGCAGCAAACAAAAACAAAACAACGGAATAAACTGGACTTAAGCAACTTACACTTCGGGTGTCGTTGTCCCGTTAAAATATTAAATCCCTTTATATTCAATTTTTGTGTAACTGTTTTTTATTTTGAAGGTATTTTTACTTTCCGAACATGTACCATGTAAGGAAAGTATTGTAATCATGAAAAAATTCGACTTCGAGATTTTGGTGTTTTTTCACGTTTTGAGGGCTTCTGAATCCATTTATGCTATTTTTACGAGATGTATGTATGTATGTGTGTATGTGTGTATGTGTGTTTGTGTGTTTGTGAGTGAACACGATAGCTCCTGAACGGAGCATTCGATTGAGCTCAAATTGGATATATATGTCATAAACCACCGTCGCAAGACCGGTATTGATTTTGGTGTGTATAGGACTTATGTTTTTTCTACAGGGCTACGACAAAGATTTCTTTTACATGATGGCCTATGGGGGGGAATTTCTTGAAAGTGCGCTAGCGTTTAAACGGTAGATTCGATTGAGCTCCAATTGGGTATACATGTTATAAACCACCGTTGCAAGACCGGTATTGATTTGGGTGTGTATAGGACTTATAGTTTTTCTACAGGGCTACGACAAAGATTTCTTTTACATGATGGCCTATGGGGGGAATTTCTTGAAAGTCCGCTAGCGTTTAAACGATACATTCGATTGAGCTCAAATTCGGTATACATGTCATAAACCACCATCCTAAGACCGGTATTGATTTTGGTGTGTATAGGACTTATAGTTCTCCTAAAGGGCTACGACAAAACTTTCTTTTATGTTATGGCATAATTTCACATGGGGAGAAATTCTTGAAAGTGCGCAAGCGTTTAAACGGGGCATTCGATTGAGTTTCAATTTGGTATATATGCTTGAATTATTCATCGATTAAAATTTATTTAAGTGCTTGGTCATGATCTTAATCGTAAGTGTTCGGAAAGTCGAGTGGAGTCACTCCAGATTTTTTTAAATGCGATTAAATTAAAATTATTAAATCAAAACCACCTAAAATATAAACAATCAACGCCCCATATACTGCCCCCAGCGGGCAGCGGTAAAATTATCAAACATTGACAGGTCCGCAGCGATAAAAAGGTTGGGGAGCACTGCCAACGCCTCCCAGATATAGAAAGCCTTACAACTACTACGTCACTGAGCTTTGACGTCATCACTTGTCCCACGAAAGTGACGTCATAACAGTTTTAATTTCACAAAATGAAACTATTTAAAATATCTGGTATATGCCCCAAATGTTAGAAAATAAATTAAACACTAAAATTAAAACACCTCTCTCATACAAAATTATTCATTATTCCATTTCATATTATCTTAATTAGTCATGGTTAAAAAACTGCCATTTTTCGTAAAATTATAATTTTTATCTCGAATTATTAAAATATTACTATTCATGGGTAAATTCACCAGAAATTTTTAATAGTTTTATTTTGTGAAAATGGAACTTGTAAATGTAGGCCTAGCGATGACGTCAAAGCTTGTGACGTAGGAGCTTGTAAGGCTTTCCTCTATCTAGGAGGCGTTGGGTATACCCGGGAAAGTGTTAACATGCTTTTTTCTTTCTCGAATTCACCCTACAGTGATAAAGAATAGCAATTGAAAATTTCACAGATGCAGCGTTTTACCTTTGACGACCACCTTGCTGCTCGTTTTGTCCGATCCTTCCGAATTGGTGACCGTGCACTGATACTTCCCAGCGTCTTCGGGGCTGCTGTTGTGGACAATAAGCGTGAGGGAAGAACCGTCCTCTTCTTCCTTTAGCTCGACGTGCTTGCCGTCAATCGTCAGGTCCTCGCCGTCTTTGGACCTAAGGTACACCAAAAAAAAAAAAAAACAATGAATTTCAAAATTGTTTCATTTACGCGTCAGGGTACAATTATTTTCATAGCTATTTTGTACTCAATACACCTAATACAGACGAGCTCAGACAGTGGTTTTTCCCGCGCGGTCATGGTAATGATTAAAAACTGGAATCCCTCGTTGATCGTTGCAGAAACTCTTCTGCGATGGACGAGTTCATACTTGTGTGAATGCTTAAACGTTTAGAGTGTCTTGGAATTCCAGGTAAAAGCCAAGTTCTCAAATCGAAACACGGACATTATGGATTACAGAAACTAAAGAAACAATCTCCAATGCACACTTAACAGAAGATACACGAGCAAGAATTCGCGATACGGCTTCGTTGGAAGATCGGAAATACAACGCTTCGGGCAGCACAGCACAATTAGGCAAAGCCAAGGCTCTTCCTACGTGTTCTCTGCAAGGGATCACACACAGCTGACTGCAAGTGATCGCTTGCACAGCCGTTCTGATATCGACACTCTTTGGCGACATTTTTCGTAAGTTTTAGGCCATTCTATCATTAGAGCATTCGTTACCTTTCCTGCAATGCGAGAAGGCAAATCTTATGGATCCCATAATTAAAGTTGCGACAAATGTCGCCAAGCTTGACGATATATCGCCCCTTTTGGAGCCAAAAGTAAGTGACCATAATGGAACCCAGCTTAGCGATATCGCTCATATTAGTGGAAAAACCGCCAATACCCGACGGGATCCTGAAGATCCCTATCTCGCGAACTGTATAAAACCGATTTACATTCAACACAATACTAAATTTATTATTTGACGCGTGTTTTTGACGCGTATTTGTTTTCCACTCCATATCCAGTTTAGGGAATTGCGATAAATCCAGAGTAGGCAGTAAGTAGATGGAAATCTGAAACATGCTTTGTTGAATTTCACAAAATCTATCACAATCTGCAAAATGCATATCGATAGCCATTATAGTATACCCAGAACTTCATTGGTACAATTTTTCAAGAAATATCCATTGACATTTCAAAAACAAATTGCCAATACAGCCAAAAAATTCTTTTATTCTACAAGACTTTTACAAGCCAATGAACAGTAAAATAATTAACTATAAACATTCAATTGCATTTTGTGAATCTTTTTTGTCAGTCAATGTCTTATCCACTCGGCCATCACTTTGAACGGTGAAAGTTCCGCGCTCAAGCCTATCGCGCGGCTGTCGTTCTAATGATCCGGATTTTGGGTCGGTTTTCTCCAAATGTAGCATGAATACGCGTTAAAACCCCTTAAAGAAGTTCTCCGACTGAGGTCCCCCCCCCCCACACTAGGCACATAGCCCTCGTGCAGCTATTCCTCATCAACACAACGTTTTCCGACAGCCTTTTCCGAAACTCGTAAGTTAAAGGGTGGGTGAATAGGAGGCCAAAACATGCTTTTTAATATATCCAAAAAACAAAAAGAGGTATCCAGAAAAATTCTTGCTATTAAATAAACAATCAAGAATACTGAAAAATCAACTTCAGGGCACTTTGAAATGTGCCCTTCAAAGGAGGGCAGACTTGAGCAAAGGGAGAATGGGCCATTTTTTTGAAAGATAAAGGGTTATTATAAAAATAAACTGCTTTTTAAAATGAAAAAATCTGGAGTGACTCCACTCGACTTTCCGAACACTTACGATTAAGATCATGACCAAGCACTTAAATAAATTTTAATCGATGAATCATTCAAACATATATACCAAATTGAAACTCAATCGAATGCACCGTTTAAACGCTTGCGCACTTTCAAGAATTTCTCCCCATATGCTATTATGCCATAACATAAAAGAAAGTTTTGTCGTAGCCCTTTAGGAGAACTATAAGTCCTATACACACCAAAATCAATACCGTTCTTAGGATGGTGGTTTATAACATGTATACCGAATTTGAGCTCAATCGAATGTATCGTTTAAACGCTAGCGCACTTTCAAGAAATTCCCCCCATAGGCCATAATGTAAAAGAAATCTTTGTCGTAGCCCTGTAGAAAAACTATAAGTCCTATACACACCAAAATCAATACCGGTCTTGCAACGGTGGTTTATAACATGTATACCCAATTTGAGCTCAATCGAATCTACCGTTTAAACGCTAGCGCACTTTCAAGAAATTCCCCCCATAGGCCATAATGTAAAAGAAATCTTTGTCGTAGCCTTGTAGAAAAACTATAAGTCCTATACACACCCAAATCAATACCGGTCTTGCAACGGTGGTTTATAACATATATAACCAATTTGAGCTCAATCGAATCTACCGTTTAAACGCTAGCGCACTTTCAAGAAATTCCCCCCATAGGCCATAATGTAAAAGAAATCTTTGTCGTAGCCCTGTAGAAAAACTATAAGTCCTATACACACCCAAATCAATACCGGTCTTGCGACGGTGGTTTATAACATATATAACCAATTTGAGCTCAATCGAATCTACCGTTTAAACGCTAGCGCTCTTTCAAGAAATCCCCCCCATAGGCCATAATGTAAAAGAAATCTTTGTCGTAGCCCTGTAGAAAAACTATAAGTCCTATACACACCCAAATCAATACCGGTCTTGCGACGGTGGTTTATGACCTATATATCCAATTTGAGCTCAATCGAATGCTCCGTTCAGGAGCTATCGTGTTCACTCACATACACACAAACACACATACACACACACATACATACATCTCGTAAAAATAGCATAAATGGACTCAGAAGCCCTCAAAACGTGTAAAAACACCAAAATCTCGAAGTCGAATTTTTTCATGATTACAATACTTTCCTTACATGGTACATGTTCGGAAAGTAACAAGTAGTATTCCTATGCCCCGAGCTCATTTTGTCTATAATTAAAAACTTTTTGAAAATTATTTTGTCTGAATTTTAGGTTAAGAAAACATTACTTGTATTTCCCCGTCTCCCTAATTCAACGGTGCTCTACAAAATGATAATATTTAGCTCTGATAGCAACCAACATTCGTCATGAATTTCCTTTCACAGTCAATATTCCTTTCCTGCCCCCCCCACTTATTATTATTTTGACATTTCGCTCTAGAAAAAAAATGACCCCAATGCATGCGAAAACACGTCGACACGTATTTTGTGCAAATATTGGCCGTAGCCATTTCGGAACATCACCAAGAGGGGTGTTCCATCTCGATGGAAGTCCCTCACCGCTCTGAAAACACGCGATTTCGGTGTAATATCTGTAAACAATAGAAATGGTTGCCTCCCCCATTACCTGCATTGACGAATTTTAATATATTTTTTTTAACCTAGTAGCGTATCGATCGTGCAAACAAATGACCAATGTTTTACTCCAATAAAAACGATTCATACAAACATCCAAAGATTGTTACGATATTCTAATCGTGTTTGCTTCAGTGCTTTTTTTCGAATGTGGTTGTTGTTCTATTTGTACAGTGATTGCAGTAGTATTAGGTTGTAACGAAAGTTTTCCGCCACTCCAAGTATTGCCTGCACAAGCAGTTCCCGTTGGTGTCTTTGCCAATATTTTGTAAAACGATTTTTGTTATTTGAAAGAAAAGACTTGTTTTAGAGAACTGTGTTGTGAAATCTGTAAAACAATATCGTTATGATTAAGTATAAGGTGTCTGAAACGGAACTACCACGCTACCAGATGGATCCATCATTTACTCTCAGTTCTGTCGCAAAAGTCAGTTACAGAATGACACTGAATCATGTATACTGCTTAAGGTACTACTGTTGAATCATGACACTGTGAAGATTGGGTACCGAAATTTCAAAAACGAGGACCAGGATATTAAAGAAGCAGAGCGCTTTGACCGGCCTATTGATGCTGATGAGTCCCGCCTACGACAATTTGTGGAAGAAGATAAAATATTCATCCACTCGAGATCTAGCTAAAAGAGTTAGACTTTAGTGCCATGTCCATTAGTCGCGCTAAGCATCGCATACACTTGACATATAAGGTCAATAGCTGGGTACCGCGTGAGCTGACTCAAGCAAATCTGGCGGAAAACTTTCGTTACAACCTGATACATCGAGTGAGTCCAAATACAACTCCATTGCAGTTAATTCTGGGCTAATATCCAATACCTTACTTTACTAATATTATAAATGGAAAAGTTTGCCAGCGAGTTTGTTTTTTTTCTCACGCTGAAGCTTCTGATTTGAAGGAAATTTAGAATTCTCCTATTTGTGAATAGGGTTTAGAAGGTAGAAGATTAATAAGGCATAATTTCAGTATTAGGTATTTTAATTACATCCACAAACACTTGCACATATAATGACAACGCGCTCATACAAATGTTTCTTAAAACATACAGATTTGGAAAGAAGGTAAATATTGTTACGAATTTTCGGGGCAACCCGCTGCTCTGTGGCTTAAAATGGTTTAAAATTCGTATTCTACGCTTCAAATAGATAAATTTTGCTTTTTGTTGCATCAAAATCGGCCAATTAGAACCGGAGATATGGAGGTTTCGGTTTGCCATTGTTTTTCAATGGAGGTTCTAGAAAACTCGAGAAATATTAGTCCTAGAGCTTGGATCTCTTCACATTTGGGGACTTATTTTTGGCGCCCAATTGGGCGATATTTCGCCAAAAGTTGCCAAGCTTGGCGACTTTTTGGTCATTGGGCGCGATTTTCCCAATGGGGCCTGGAAGTTGTTTTTCCTGCATTAAAAACGCATAATAACCTAACATTTCTCTTCTATGACGTAATCAAAATTCACGCTTTATGTAGAACCCTCGAGAAATAGACTTTTCTGGAAACTTCTTGTTCCTTCTGCGTCGGCTATTTATAGAAGCGCGCGTCGCCCCGACAGTTCAGTGTTGATCAAGCTTTGAGAGAGTGAATACGCTTGCTTTGTGAAGGAAGCTGTGTTTCGCGCTGTTTGTGAAGCTTTGAATTTAAGTGCTGTGTGTCAATTCTTCATCGCTGAGTCTTGAGAGACTGTTAGTGTTATTTCTCGTATATTTTCACTGAATTCTTGCCAGTGAAAGTGTTCTATTTTGTGTGAGAAATACAGCATTTGGGAGAGCTTCTGATCTAAGCGAACTGTTAAAAGCACGTTACTGCTAGATTGTGCTCGTGAATTGTTTACAGCTGATTGTTCTACGAAGTTCTAGAAGCAATAAAGTTTGTGTTCCATCCGGACAAGTGACTTTTTACTTGAACTTTTTACACGAACTGGACTTTAGAACGACGAACCCCAGGAGTAGCAGAGTAATTCCGCAACAATATACAACATAATGTCATTGAAGTTCTGGTTCATGGACGATTCGTAAGTTCTGATGCTACCATGTACATTATATTGTGAGAAACCGACACCACAGGAACTGAGATACCTTATAACCCGAATAAACATAAAGGCTATCTTTTATCATACCTACTTAATAAATAGATATATAGATATAGATATAATCTTCTGCGTATGGCCCCGGATGAGAGTCCCAGAAGTTATAATACGGGGTAAGTCATTTTTGTAGTAATAAACTTTGTGACGCATTCCAAAGCAAATGTAAAGCCGAACATCTCACTGGTGCAGCCACTGGTAAATCTATACAAAGAAAATTGGACTTTTATCTGTACATTAGTTCGAATGGGAAAATGTTGCCATTTCTATCCGGTTCAATCACCTGGGAAACCCAGTACGACCGCAAAAAAAAATAGTCTGCCGTTCTGTCCGTGAAGCTTTTTTTTGTTCGAGCGTCACGTAAAAAAGACTAAAGCAAATGGAATGAAATTTGGTGACGTGATAGCTGAATATGCAACTTAAATTATAGGCACAGAAGTTTTTAAAAAAATTCCTTAGATTTCGAGATTTTGCGAAAAGTGTTTCTAAAGCCGTAATTCTTTTTTTTTTTTTTTTTTTTTTTCAGATCACGTAACAGCGACTAATTTTCATCCCATCTAAATTTTGGATTGCAAATGTTTCTTTTAACAATGAACAAATATTATTATTATTCAAATAATAATAAAACAACAGCAATTTGATTAGTTATCCTTTTTCAGCTGCGACCTGATTTCCGAAGCGCCTTGTTTAACCTGGCCTTGCTTCTGTCGGAAGCTCGGAGACCGTTGGAGGCTCTGCAGTTTCTCAAACAACTCAGAGAGGTAAGATAATACTAAAACGATCGGATGATGCATACCCGCCACCTGCGTTCAGACCAACGACCCATAGGCGTATTGTTATATGGGCCCGTGGGGCTCGAGCCCCCCCAATAAATTGTGAATAGGGGCTGAGCCCACCCAATAATTTAACACTCAATACAGAAAACTAATTTATACTAACATAAAAAAAAGTATTCACGCCATTTACAAATGTTTAAAAAAAACCTTTACTTGTACTTTTAAAAATTTTCTTCTTTTGATTTCAATCATGATTTAGTATTCATTGTGACGCCACGTAACACACAATGTTACTATAAGCTGCCCTCGCCAGGCTCTGGTTAATTAAAATCAGTTTATGCAATGTAAAGTATGAAATGAAGAAAAGTTCAGATGTGTCTAAAATGCACTATCTCATCGAATATTTTTTTTTCCTCCTTTGGATTTTTTACTTTGCTTCTATTTTCAACTTATAACATGGTAGGAAGATACTAACATGGATACTTACCTTACATTGGTATAGAATTCTATGGACCCATAGAGATCGAGCGCCTCCAATAATTTACACTTATATATAGTAAGTCATAGCTGCCAACTACTACGGAATATAACTAACCACTTTTTGTAAACAGGTATTTTTTAATTATTTTTTTCAAAATAGTAACCGGCTCGTTCGCGCATCACAAAAATTTTGCTATATTTTAAGCCGAAAAATCATGTAGAAAAAGTGGTTCATTATATTCCGTAGTAGTTGGCAACTATGAGTAAGTTATATGTACGTGAATCAGTGGCGTAGCCATAAATTTTTCATGGGGGGGGGGTTATGACTTCTGCAACTCACATATATGTATACGGGTGTATGATAAGGGAGTGAAGAATATACATTTTGTATGGCAAAAAATTCCTTATGGGGGGAGGGTTATGACCCCCTAACACCCTCCCCCTTTGGCTACGCCACTGACGTGAATATAAGTGGTTGAGGGGCCCGGCCCCCCAATAATTTTGAAAACTTTATGCTTATGCAACGACCCATCTTCATACTATACTCGGGGCAAACTTAACCTGATAGTGGAGATAAAGGTACGGACCCTGTGATTCCGCCGCTTTCAAATAGTTCTTTCCGTTTGCCGTGTTTATTACAAAAACTAAGACATTTATCAACTATTAAGTGCTAAAATAAAGTGTATGTTATATATAAAATAATTGCATATTTGTCTTATTTGAATTCAACAATTAAAACGATTACGAAATTAAGTCAGAAATTAGATGTAACGCCTTCCGAGACGCTTCACTAATTGTAGACCTCTTTTGTGCTGGCGGGAATCAGAACTGCAGATTTGCCTTGCGATTGGGCTGCTTTGTGATATTGACAGCCAAATAACTGGAGAGAGAAACGAGTGTCGGAGCGATACATTCGGAGAGTAGTGAAAAGGCTCCTTTAGCCTTCTCCTCCGCTATCAGGTAAGGTTTGCCCCGGGTATAGACTGGGCGCACAATGACGTCTCTAAGTCAGCTGATGTTATTCCACTCAATCGGTCATAAACTGTTGCACGGAGAATTCGTAGTTGAGATGAAAAGTGACCTACTTGACTGAGAGACGTCATTGAGTGGCCCAGGCCTGTAGGAAAATTGGGCGCGGTTCTGACCGTCACAGGAAAGCGCAAGGATACAGGGTCGTTCCAGATAATCTTAGCGTATCTCATCCAATGAATCGCATGTGAAGTTTTTATGAAGTGTGAAGAATTTATTTCAACTTTTGATTATTTAAAACGGGATCAAGTACAGCACAGGCTTGATAATATTGTGGTTAGTTAGTCTGGCATGTTCAAAACTCTTGAGGAATACATGTCACATTGTCCTCCGATCCGCCGACTGCCGCGGATGTCAACAAGCATGTCTGCCCTTGTACTTCCCTCCCCTCTTTCGTCATTGTTATCTAGTTTATCTAATGTATTTTGTAGCGTATTAACCCTTTGAGGCGCAACCCTCTCCCAATGCTGAAAAAAGGGCAGCCGTTGCCATCGCTCAACCTAACGACTAGCAAGAGTGCGGACGATCGAAACGCTCACCAGGTGCCACAGACTTAGAGACTCTTTTTTTTGACGACAGCTGGCTGTGCCGCACAGCCAGCTGTCGTCAAAAAAAAGGTCTCTAGGTCTGTGGCACGTGATGAACCTTTCGATCGTCCGCCCTCTTGCTGGTCGTTAGGTCAAGCGATGGCAACGGCTGCCCTTTTTTCAGCATTGGGCAATCTATCCAGCTGTTCTCGCATTCTTCCATTTTTCAGCAGATGTCAGTGAGCTGATAAAAATAATCTTTTTACCTGAAATGACGTTCTAAAATGTAAAGGATTCTCGTGAAGCTAGGTCACCCGCCACTATTTTTGTAGAAATCCGATCTATTCTTCGTGACTGGCTACAGTCAAAACGCCAGTTTCCCTACTATTTTGAGGCTTTATTCCGTATTTACAACCCGTACTGTCCGATATTTTCATCACCGACAGAAAATAGTTGCCAAGATTTTTGAGGTAATTCAATTTCGATATTTTTTTACTTTTAAATTTTGCAAAGAACAGGGCAAAATTCAGTCCGTACTAGCAGTCGCGGCTCCTCCATTTGAGCACATGAGCACGTGAACCCCCAGAGGAAAAACTAAAGAATAAACACATTAAAATATTAAATTAAAAACAAATATATTAAGTGCACTTCTAGATTTTTGTGAATTTAAAACATGAGTTTTACTCTCCCCCCCCCCACTATTATTAAACGCGTTTATTATAGCTAACGCACTGTATCGCAGGTTACTACACCATAGTATTTCGTCGCTCGCACAAGCGATCGGCCAAATAGCCTTCTGAGCCGCTCTCTGAGAACAGACGCGGAGAGAGGTGCGGGAGAAGTAAGGCACTGCCGATATCCCTCCGTTCGCACATTTTGAGTGTGCTCTCAGGGACGATTTTTTTTAGCCGTTATCTCTCCCGAATTCTCTCTTGGGGTGGAATTCTGCCCCGGTGGTTCACGAAATCGTCGGTTGTTAGCTGTCAACTGGGCAGAACCAGTTGTTTGGTTACCGACTGCGCTAACAACTCCGGAGGAAAACGGGAGGTCTTTTAGCCAATCGCATGAACCCCTTGACGCTCCTCCTTAAAACTCCACCTCAAGGCGGGGCAAAGTTAACGACTGCGAAAAACTAACGACGAGCGGAGAATCCAGCTGTTGGTTTGTTACGTTCAGTTAGTTAATCTGTCCCGCAGTGGACTGGGCGCTAAACTCCGTTCCCATAAGAACACGGCAAGTGAAGCAGCACCCGGCTTGGTCAGTGCTTGGGAGGGACTTCCCCCTCTCCGCCCGTCCGCTGTGGAACCATAAATCTTTTAAGGGGTCCCTATCCTAGTTCTATGTGTGGAACCGTGTACGCTCATGGGAGATGGTGCACGTAAAATCCGTCGTGGCTCCAAAGTCCTTCAAGTTGTTAAACGATATCTCTGGGGGTGCCGATTTCAGGGGGTGGGTCCCTCCTCTGGAATGGGTTCAAAATGACGGGACCCCGAACTAAGACGGACTTCCTCCCACTGGGGCTCATTGAAATGGAAGCCGCTCCTTCGGCCCATCGCCTGCCTATATAGGGGGATCTGTCACCGCAACGCGGTTGCCAGAGGGAATTAGCAACAACAACAACAACACAGTTAGTTAATCTATGATTTCCATTTTCTTACTATTTTCTTTATTTTTATCATTTTTCACGACAGTATATTTTACGAACTAGTGTCAGTAATTAAGATGGGAGTCCAATAAGTGCCCTGGAACTAAAGCAATGACATTTTCCCCACAGTATTCTCTGGAAAAAATTGAATTAAAAAATTCGCTTTTGCTAAAAAACGATTTTGCTAAAACATATCTTGGTGACGAAATGTAAGACCCAAGAATACTTCTTTTCTTTCAGTGGCGTGCTTTGTCTTCCTTCCACTGCTGGAAATGCAAATATATTATAATATGTAATACGCGTCGTATCTGACTTTCTTATTTTCGAAATTTATTTTGTGAACCTCCATTTTAAATAACCCACGAGCTGCCTCCGCAGATACTTCGGATTATCACGATTGTTCTTTGTCCCAAATAGAAAATATTCAAACGCACACTTACGACACGTGCGGAGTTGGAATTTAGAAAACATCTGCCGGTTGGTTAAAATCAAAATTTCTCATAAACAGCATTCTACATGGGATACGGGTATGCCACCCTCTGCGGCATACGAACTGCGCAAGACATATGCGCTGTTCAAGTGTGTAGTTCAAAAAATGTCTCCTAGATGGCATTTGCACGGGGAAGCTGGTGAATTCGGATGAGGAAATGATACGAATGAACAAAAACGCTCCACAAAAACCTCGTTTTTGAAAGATGAAATAATTGAAACTTTGTAAAGTAACACACGCACGAAAAGCTACTTAACCCTTTGAGGCGCAACCCTATCCCAATACTGAAAAAAGGGCGACCGTTGCCATCGCTCGACTTAACGACCAGCAACATGGCGGACGATCGAAACGTTCAATCGCGTGCCACAGATCGAGAGACCGCTTTTTGACGACAGCTGGCTGTGCCAGCACAGCCAGCTGTCGTCAAAAAAAGCCAGCTGTGTCGCCGAAGCCAGCTGTGTCGTTCCAAGCCAGTAAAAAGCCAAGCCAGTTCCAAGCCAGTAAAAATCCAGCTTAAAAAGCCAGCTGTGTCGTCGCACAGCCAGCTGTCGTCAAAAAAAGGGTCTCTCGATCTGTGGCACGCGATGAACGTTTCCATCGTCCGCCATCCTGCTGGTAGTGAAATCGAGCGATGGCAACGCCCGCCCTTTTTTTTTTCAACATGGAGTCATCTATCCAGCTGTTCTCGCATTCTTCCCTTTTTCAGCAGATGTCATTGCTGTTCAAAATAATCGTGACCATTTTTTGACGGGAAATGACGTGCTAAAAAGTAAAGGATTCTCCTAGACCTATGTCACCCGCCACTATTTTTAGAGAAATCAAATCTATTCTTCGTGACTGGCAACAGCCGAAACGTCAGAGTCTGGTGTTCCCAGCGCGGGAACACTGCGCATTAAAGGGTTAACGTGAGGACGATTGTTTCCGGTCATTCCAAAAGCTCCACCCTGCTTCATCTGCAAAAAGGTTCCCACCATCGTCATCAGCAGAAGAGTCACAAACGTTTTTGACTTCACTGACCCGAACCGCTTTTTACGGTTCATCTACCCTAAAGGGTAGAGGCTTGGATAAGGGTGACACCCTCTATCGATTGGAATGCTGTTCGACAGTATGTAGGTTATAAAAGAGCTGGTTCTTGTAGAATCTGCCCTGACTCCAATGCCTTCCGTGTTGAAACGATACCTTTTTTTGGGGGGGTGCAAATCCAGGTGCAGGTCTGTCATCGGGAGTGGGTTCAAAATGAAAAGACCCCGTACTGGGCGAGGATGCCTCACGTATTGGATTCCCTGATAGCAAAAAAAAAAAAAAAAAGCCAATACTTTCAGCCTATCTATTGTTCAATGCCTACACACAACAAATGCTCGCCATTGGGTGGGGGGTCTCTTAAAAACACATATTGTAATAGAAAACTGAAATGCCAGTTTTATTATTAAAGATGTCTTTTATAGAATAGAAAGAATTTTTAGGAAATAAATGTAAGAGATGTTATACGTTGTACAGGGTGATTATAATTAAAGTTCCACTTTAAAACGATCACAAAAGGAAAACGTCTGGACCCAATGTTATCAAACTTGGTAATTGTGTAAAGGTGGTCAGGGGATTCACTATCCGCGGAAAAAAAAGTTTAAAAATTCAACACCAGGGGGTCCAGGGGTCCGAACCTCCTCCCCCACAAAATATTGATTTTTGGTACTAAAAGGATAATGATAGAGTTCCTTTTGAGAAAAGAACTGCCTTTTTTTACCGTTTGGACCCCCTTCGATATGTTCTTCTTGGGGGGGGGGGTCCGGACCCCTGAACCCCCCCTCCGGAAATACGTCCTTGCCCCTGGTGTGGAATTTTTGAGCTTTTTCTACACGGATAATAAATCCCCTGACCACCTTTACACAGTTACCAAGTTTGATAGCATTCGGTTATCCATCCGGTTATCCATCCAGCATTCGGTTATCCATCCCATTCGGTTAAACATCCTGTAGTTTTCCTTTTCTGATCATTTTAAAGTGGAACTTTTAATAATGATCACCCTGTATATCGAATTATAAATTTTCAGAAACATTTATATGCCTGCATTCATTAAATATTAAACTCGTGAGTTAATTTAGCAGAGCCTGTTACTGCAAAAGTTATCAGGAGGAATGATATTCACCATGGCAAATACAAGGGTTACAATGAGAGATGACCGATACAATTTCAGCATTGACTATGAGGGTCGAACCGGCAACTCAGGTTGCCTGACTCGTATCGTTTGTTGCATACTGTTACCCACGAGCCCATTGTCATTGAGTTTGTTGAATGGAAAATCAGTGAGGTTGACGCATTAGTAGTTTATGTGATTCATGTTATGAAAGTGATATATTTTTCTTTTTTTCAGAACCACCCTGACCATGTCAAAGGATTGATACTGATGGGTGATATTTACATCAACACTTTAAGAAATTTGGAAGCTGCGAAAAGCGTAAGTATTTTATCGCGATCGTGTGATAATGAAAGTTTACTTACGTCTATATTACACACAGGATGATCTCAAATGAATGCTAACCCCAACTTGGAAAGGTTATATCTTCTAAACCAGCGTTTCTCAACCTGTGGGGCGCGACCCCCAAGGGGGGCGCGGAGCGTTTGCAGGGGGGGGGGCGCGAGAAAAACCAAAGAGCAAGTAGTGATGCATGTTTTTTTAAAAAATCATCTTATTTATTCTCGTTTTTACTCAAAAAATATATCCGTTTTCGCTTAAAATGTTCATTCAAACTTGACTGATAACATTATTTTGTAGAAAATTCGTATCAATGTTCATTGTTCAAGATTAAAAAACTGTATGTATGCTGAAAAATGTGAGGGGGCGGGCAGGCCACCGTAAGTTAGCCTTTGTTGGGGGGGGCAACGTTAAAAGGTTGAGAACCGCTGTTCTAAACCATTCTTTCCTAACCACTACAAGTACGTGGATCAGTGGGCATATTAGAAGCACAGACGATAAAGAACGCTTGTCATTGCTTGTTTTTGTCTCATAGACCTTCTATGCATCCCTCTTAATGAAGTCATCGCAGTTTGGACAGTTTAGACTGTAAACTATATAAACCATATACACTCATGTCCATAAATTAAGGATAATGAAGTTCAGGCAAAGAAAGAGAAAGAAGCAAAACAAATTTGACTTATTTGTAAAGTCTATTTATTAAACAAAAAGTAAAGAGCAAAAAAGATGCTATATGTTTGACATAATTAATAAAAATTGCAAGTTTTACTCCCTTGACCCAATTTCAAAAAAGAACCTATTTACAAAAAACAGTATAACATGGTTAGTAGGATGGTTAATACGGAGTATGTCTCCCGGACGATGCAATACAGGCCTGACAACGCCTAGGCATGCTGAGTATCAAATGATCAATCTGATCTTGGGGAATATTACACCACTCATCAAGCAATGCACTCCGAAGTTCCGGTAGACAGGTGGGAGGGGGTTGACGGGCTGCAATTCGTCGGCCAAGCATAGCCCACACATGCTCTATTGGATTCAAGTCCGGTGAGTATGCTGGCGAATGCATACGGGGGATATCCTCCGATTGAAGGCATTCGTCTACAATGTTTGCACGGTGAGGACGGGCGTTGTCATCCATAAACACAAATTCAGCACCCATGGCGCCCCGAAACAAACGTACATGTTGTTCCAGAATGACATCCCGATAGATGTGGCCTGTCATCGTTACACTCTGAACATGCAGGTCAGTTCTGGAACCAAGAATAATTCCTCCCCAAACGAGCCATCCTGCACCACCGTAACGGTGTCTTTCAAGGGTGTTCTCTTGGTGGTAACGGGTACCTGGCGCTCTCCAGATGAATGTCCGGCGAGAATCAGACTCCAAACTAAACCTGGACTCGTCGGAAATCATCACACAAGACCACTGTTGCGGAGTCCACAATGCATGCTCTCTACTCCAGGTTAATCGCAGGCGACAGTGAGTTGCGGTAAGTGGAACACATCTGACAGGCCTACGAGCATATAGACCAATGTGCCCTAAGCGTCTGTACACGGTCTGCCTTGAAACTGTCGTACCGGTAGCTGAAGAGAGCTGACGAGACAGGTCTGATGCTGTACTCCGTCTGTTTCTTTTGGCAGTAACTGCCAAATAGCGGTCCTCATTCGGCGTTGTAACTCGGGGGCGACCTGTGCTGTAACGTCTACTCACATTACCATCCTCTTGAAATCGTTGCCAAAGCCTGGAGATGACACTCTGGGCGATTCCAAGTTCCTCGGATACTTCCAGCTGGGTACGTCCACATTCCAGTCGTCCGATAATTCTGCCATGTAAAACATCATCCAAATGCCTCCTTTGTGCCATAACTATGCGGTTTTTGCACTGAAAGGCTTTCACAGCGCTTGTGAACAATTTTACTTCTTTGCCACCATTCCTTATATACCCCTCTCTTACACTCTCGTCATTGTGACGTACCATCCACGCCATCTGGTGGTTTCCTGTAATTTGCATATTCTTCTTCAAGATGTGTGTGATCATTCCACAGGTGAAATTTTTATTTTAGAGATCAATTTCTGTGTGATTCTGAATTATGCTTTATTTATGAACATGAGTGTAGATATTTTACATAAAACTGAAATAAGAGGAAAGGCACCTTTTTCTAACTGGGTTTTCTAACTTTTTTTTTCTTCTTCTTTGAAATGGAGTCATAATATACAAATTTTAAAAGTGTAACTTTTTTTAAAATTTACGAGAGCAATTTGCCGACTTATTTCTAATAATTAAAGAATTAAACCTTGCTGCTGCCTTTTTAGGATAGCATGAATATATGTATATGTGTGTGAGAGAGATTTTGAATTTCCACGTAATTTAATTTTTTTTTTCTGAAAAACAGTGTCGGGTGCTGATTTTTTTTGGGGGGGGGGTATGAGGATGATTTTTCATAATATCTTATTTCGTCTAAACTTTAAGCAAAATGAATCCCCACCCCCCTCATCTGAAAGCAATGTCCTTATTTGGAGAAAAGTCTGAAATCTTGGATCCCATCTTGTGCCCATGTTGGATCTGTCACTGCCTAACCACATTTAGTAATGTAGGTGCCTCAATGCATATTATTAGGCACCCACAATTAAATGTAGAATAACTTGCTAGCTTTTTATTATTATAATAAATACTTAGATTGTTAATTTTCCTATACATATGTTTATGTTTTATCAGGAAAAGTATTCAGATACCGTAATATGCGATTTTAGTTTTAATTAGTTCATTGAGATATTTCTCTTATGAAATTTTTTCTCATGCATATTTTGAAAATTGATTAGATAGTGTGTGTATTAGTTTGAAGATAAGAAATTCTCGGTGAAATCTGAAGTGCCTTCTAATGAAGAACCTTCGGTATTATCTCTCATCTACTTAGTAATTATGCATTTAAAATGAGGAATTTTTATTTTATCTATTATTCATTAAAATAAACATTAAAAAAAATAATTTATGGAGCTGAAATTTAAAATCAGGAATTGTTATTTTATCTATTATTCATTAAAATAAACATTTTTAAAACACTTTATGAAGAGCTGAAATTTAAAATTACAAATTTTACTACAAATTTTACAATAATTCAATTCGTGTCTCCAGTACTTAAACACGATATAAATAAACAACGAAGTGGGTTTAAATTCAGTTGAGCACGCAAAAAAAGGCTGCTTAATCAGGGCAAATACTGCACTGTGCAACGTATGGATTATGATGCACTTACAATATATGTGGGGGAAGGGGGGGTGACCCTCTTTTATAAAAGAAAAAAATCATTAAAATTGTTACTTTTAAAGTGTAACGAAGATTAATCCTACGTTTAAGCACAGCTTGGTTGTCATTAAAAACTTGTTGAAAATTTATTTGTTTGAATTTTATGTTAAAGAAAAGGGCAATACTGTCCCTTGTCTGTCAACTAATACAGTCGAATCCCGTTTTAGCGTAGTCCGAGGGACCAGCGAAATCATTTCGCTCTAACAAAATTTCACTACAGCAATACTCTATCTCCCTATTGCAGTTTGATTTGGGGATTGCCAAAGTCTTTCCTATAGCGAGATTTTCGCCGTAACGAACTTCGCTAAAACGGGAGATTTGTCTGTACTTTTCAGATTTTTTCTTTTTTTAAAGGAACTAACCTCGTTGTCTTTCAGTGCTACGAAGACATTCTCCAGCGAGATCCTTCGAACGTGCAGGCTCTGCACAACCTGTGCGTCGTGCACGTCGAGCGGGGCCTGATGCAAGAGGCCGAGGACTGCCTCCGTAGGGCGTCCGCCCTCGCCCCCCACGAGAGATACATCAGGCACCACCTGCAGATCGTGCGCGCCAAGCGGTCGCCGGCGACGGACTTCGAAGCCAAGAGCGGCTCTCCTGAGGGTGAACTGCTCGACATTAGGACGTAACTGAAAGGTTCCGGGGGGGGCAGTGCTATATCACTGCTGTGGTCAGTTGGAAATCGAGATCCGACGATTGAGCATAATTGGCTGTCCAACTGTTGCATGGCGGTCTGGTTGCAAACTTGGAAAACCCGAACTGTGGTGAACCAAACTTACACCACGACTCCAAAGACTGAGCAAGTCTAAGAAAAGCTTATAAAAATGCATACATGCGACAAATAATTTATTTAAGTTGTTAAAATTGTCATGTTAACCTAATAATGTACAGGGAGTCGAAATGAGCACAATAAATAGCTAGTCTATTGTTTGTTTTGAATTCTTTTGTTTTTTGTTTTGCTGCTGCGTGTATGGGTCATTCTCCAAAAATGGTTGTATTTGTGGTGGAACCATCGTGATTAAAGCGGGCCTGCTTATGCATTCCGAAAGAGGCCTACGTACGTTTCGTGATTGGTTAGATTCAGCTGTTAGATGACGTATCTAAGTGCTGGAACCAGTAAGTGAGCATCCGTAGGCCTCTTTGGATGACTCATCGGAGTGAGCAAGCAGGCCTGGTAGAATCACGATGGCCCCATTCTGTGGTTTAAAGCGGCCACTGAAACTCTATTGCTAAGCAACAGAGATATAGCGCCAAGATGCGGTGGTAGTGGAATCTCTCGGAAATGTTTGAATTTCTATAGACGTTTGCAGCCCTACATAATTTTTGAAATCTTGGCGTAATCCTAATGTCGCCAAGCAAACAGTGACTGCTTTAACCCACGAGGGTTACTTCCCACACATCGGCACGCCAAGAGATCGCCAACAATTTCACCCCCTTTTCAAGAACGATCAGTGCGTGACCCTGCAGATCTAGACTCACGGAAAATATCACGAGGATGGCCCCCGTTCTAAAGTGGGGATGGCAAAAGCGGGAAGATAGCAACCCATAAATTACTCCAGCCAGTGTCATTCGGAGATGTCTAGCAAGGGTATAATAAGAGTTTCTTTATCAGCAGCAATAATTAAAACTTGTCTTTAGAAAAATATTTTAAAACGCTAGAAGCATCGCACTTACTATCGCTTATTTTGAAAAAAAAAATATTTTATTCTTTTTTTTTCACGATTTTAAAATAAGCTAATTTTAATTTAAAATGCGTGCGCTCACTGTCTCAGGAAGGAAGGAAAAAGAGAAAAGAAGGGAAATTTGAAGGAAGAAAATTGCGTTAAGTATTTACATATATTTACCTCAAAATTTACTTATTCGTTTTAGTTGTGGACGCAGGATCTTATTTTAGGCTGTGTATTCGGAGCACGTGACATGGCGCTTCCATTTTATAGTTGTCCTAGAAACTGCACAGATAGTATCAAAACACGTACTAAAATAATCTCACACATTACGAAGGTTTAATTTCTACCTGAAAATCAAAGTAAATTATCTGAATATTTTAATTGAATCCAATAAATTATTCGAAGAGTTTAGTTTCATAAATTGACATTTATTTTCCTATTTTATAAAGATAGTTGCAAGTTATGCATAAATGTATAAATTTAATAATATCTGATGCTAATAACTAATAAGTAGTTCGACAAAATCCTCTAAAGTTTTAGACATTCTAAAATTTAAACTTTTGGTCCGAGAAAAGAGAAATTAGATTTTTTTTTTTTTTCGGAAACATATATCGTAATTTAATGTGTTCTCTTGAGTATTTGTAGAGCCTGAAATATTTGACCCATTAACCGTATATAGAACATTGTAAAAGTGTAAAAAAAAAAAAAAAAAAAAAAAAAACCTGTTAAATTCTTTTTAAAAGCATTTTCTTAAATTCATGTTAAATATTTTTTGCAATTCCTCTAAAGAACTCTTGAGCAATGTGACAGAGGCGTTTAAAAGTTTAATGTTAAGAAAATCTTCATGCACGGGTGATTTGTGAAACGTAAATTAATTTCATTTAAGTAATATTCCACAACAATTTTTTTTTCGGGTTTTCCCGCAAGTACCCTACAGAGGGTGTTCACACATTTTTGTAACGATTTTGCAAAGATATATATAGAAATAAATATAAGAATTTTATTTTCTAATGTGTTCAGTCTGATAGCCCTTTCTTTGAACCATCATATTGCATCTTGATTTCAAAGATGAAAGTCCTTTTCTTAAAACATCAAGGCTGATATTGTTCCACTCCTCCATCACAATCTTGTAGTAATATAATCTTTTGTAGTAATATATGAATGTATCTTGTGTTTACGTGATTATGGCAACGCTATACTAGGGCAATCTGCCAAGGATGGGAAGGTGCCTAGGTAGCAGAACTAACTAAGGGGTTCTAAAGCGTTTTCACGTTACATCTGGAGAAAACCTACCAAAAAACCAGACTGTTAGATCGACAGCTGCTCGATGGGACCCGATCCCGGGACCTCCACTCTTCGGCAGTCTACCATTTTCAGTGACATAACTACTGTGCGATGGTAAGGCTATAAATATATCTTAAAGTAGAAATAAAATTCAACTCATCTTCGTTTAGAAATATATTTAATCTTATATTTCAATTCCATTCATTATCACTGAAAAATAACGTTCAATAAATACTTGTCACACATTTTTGCTTTCATGCCTTTTAAGATGCAATTTATTCCAGGAAAAACTCATGTATATGTAAAAAAAAAAAAAAAAAAAAAAAAAAAAAAAGTTACTATTACATTTGTTTGTTCATCTTAAAGTACACTGGAATAAAATAAACTAGAAGTTTCTGTTGAAGTTTTAGACGTATTTCGTATTTTGTATGTATTAAGAAAATAAATGTATTTTGTATTTTTTCAATTTAGAAAGCATTATGTATTTTGTAATTTTTTGTGTTTGAATAAATGTAATTTGTATTTTGCATCGAAAATACATTTTTTTATGTATTTTGCCCAACTCTGCTTCTGTAGCTGCTTTCAAAGACCATTGCCGAGCAAGCAGTAATTATTACTTCCTTGTACGTAGTATAAGGAAGTAATGTGATCCCGAAAAATTTTGGGGGCCAAATTTCGACATAAAAACCGATTTTGACTACCTCTAAATTTAATTTAAAATTTTTTTTCAATGCATCTCATCGTAGGCTAGCATGCACGATCCTATTAACGCGTCTGCAACTTATTTTGACCAGTGGCGAGTCTACTGTGGCCAGTTTTTCCATGCCGTCTGTACGTACGTACGTACGTATGTATGTAACTCGCATATCTCAAAAACTATTGGTCGTAGAATGTTGAGATTTGATATTTAGGATTGTTCTATGATCTAGTTGTGCACCTCCCCTTTTGGTGGCAATCGAATGGATAGTTTATGTACAGGACCGCCCAAAAGATTAAATACATTACGCTCTATGGGCCGAAATTCATTAAACTCGCCTAACTCAAAAGCTATTAGGCGTAGAATGTCGAAACTTCATATTTTGGATAGTTGTAACATCTAGTTATGCACCTCCCCTTTTGGTTCCATTCGACTGGATAGTTTATCTACAGGACTGCCCAAAACATTCGAAATACATTACACTTAATGGGCCGAAATTCATTAAACTCGCATATCTCAAAAACTGTTAGGCGTTGAATGTTGAAACTTTATATTTAGAATTGTTGTAACATCTAGTTGTGCACCTCCCCTTTCGGTTCCATTCGACTGAATAGTTTATCTACAGGACCGCCCAAAAGATTCGAAATACATTACGCTCTATGGGCCGAAATTCATCAAAGCGTTTTTTAGAGGTATTGGGCTATTTCAAACGACTCAGAAGTGATATATGCTGTAAAGAGTTAGAAAATGAATTTCTCCATTAAAAAAAGTGTCTTTATCATTTATAGTTCTGCTACAGGAACACTCAAAAGATTTCCAATACATTACGGTCAATAGCAATTTTAGGGGCATTCATCCATTTCAAGCACAATACCGTCCTACTACATAAGTTAGGTAATGGTCCGACCACGGTCACGTGCCTCCCTCAAGAACTATGCCAAAAGTCGCCAAGCTTGGCGACTTTTGGTGTACGTGTGTGTATATTTAACTCTCAAATCTCAAAAACTATTATGAAATTTCATATATAAGAATGTTGTAACATCTAGTTGTGCATCTTGATTTTTGGTTCCAATCTACTGGAGAGTTTATTTACAGGACCACCGAAAAGAATTTCAGTACCTTAATATCTATGGACATCTTCAATATAATACAACTGTAGACAGTCATTGTTTGGTACATGCCCAAAATCTCGCCGTCTGTCCTCGACCTTGGCGAGTTTTGGCGAAATATCGCCAAATTTGGCGAAAATCTGTCATTGTTTGGTTCATGCTTAAAATCTCGCCAAATGTCGTCGACATTGACGAGTTTCGCAGAAATATCGCCAAATTTGGCGCCAAAAATTATTTCCTATTTTGTATAACTCTAAAACTTTAACCCGTAGATTTTTTAACTTTGTATTTAGAACTATTGTAATATCTAACTGTTTTCAATATCTTTTTTGACAGCAATGGACTGAGAATTTATTTACAGGGTGAGCCAAATGACTTTGAATACATTGAGGTGTATAGATGCATTCAATTCATTGAAAGTCTGTGGTCAATGACTACTTTGGCTATCCCCAAAATCTCGCTGACTATCTCAAGTTTGTCGGCTTTTGGTGAAATATCGCCAAACAAAGTGTCAGAAGGAAATCTTTCAAATTGAACTCAGCTTGGCGATATCGAAATATTTGGCTAGAAATCGTTAAACCTTACTATTATTGATATTTTATCTCTTTCAAACAAATAAATTTAGAGGAAGTGCGTCGAAAATATTTTTGATCTAATGGGCGTGCAAGTAAGTCATGTGTTGGACACATCAGATTTTTTTTATTTCCAACGGAGGGGAGAGTATGAGGGAGCGTCCTCTAAGTGAAACTGTACTCCCCCTCTCTAAACAACGGAGGATGAGGGGGAGAAAAGCAATAAACTTTAGGTTTACCATTGCCGATCTCTGGGAAGATAGGACCCAGGAGTGTCAAAAACGGTTGCAAATCATGTCTTTTATTATCAGTTAAATTCAGTTTTTTTATCTTCTTTTGTTGCCAGTAACATGTATGCACATTATTTGTATAACCTGCTAAATTTACATTGTTACAGACTATTTAGGATAAAGTAGGAAATGTTGGATCACCTTCCCCTTTTATCCTTTACCTTTTACCCCGTGATTTCCATGTTCTTGGTCCCATGAAAGAGCTAAGTTTCAAAGCGACGATACTACTTCGATAACGTTGTCTAAATACGCAATCTAAAGAGTTATCGCATGTTGTCATGATGGGGACAAATCGACGTTAACAAATGTTCTAATAACGGAGGTAATTACCCTGAAAAATTAGATTTTGCATTTAACTCCTAAGCATAGAAATAAAATAATTGTAAGACTTTAATCCTGTTTTTTTTTTGGTTTTTTTTCAATCAGTGCAACTGACTTTTTAAGTATTTTTGAGGCAAAATGCGTGTTTTTATGGTAACAAAAGAACTCCCTATTTTAAAAATTCTTTTATGATTTGTTTTTTATTACTCTATGCACTGTTTAGTAAAAAAATTAAACTAATAAAGTCCATTATGTTACATCGGAAAATCATTAAGAAGCTGAATGCATTGTTTACATTGGTTTCTACGAAACTACATAATTCTGTCAGACAAAAGTTTTTTTGAGACGTTTTTGAACTTATTCCAAAAGACGTTATTGCTTCCGTTTTACAATAGGTGTTTCCCTGAATCTTGGCTTTCCTTCATTTGAATCTCTGCTATTGATTTAAAAGCACAAAAGCACGAGCTAAATATATATTTCTTAGAAATAAATCTATTTTAATGCTCACTTATTGTGTTTTTCCAAAGCAGCTGTTGGTCGAGTTAATAGTTATGTTTTTTTCGTTACTGCGTTGCTCTGAATGTGGAAATTGGAATTAAAGATAAATTTAGTTGTAATTCAAAAAGTGTAAAATCCTTCAAACGATTCTATATAGAAAGGTTCTTTATGTATTTCTTTATAATTGATGCAAAAATTTTTGAAACACAATATATATCGAAATGTATTATGATAATAACTTAATTCATGCAGTCGTGTAACCGGTGTTTTACAAATCGCTTGACTGGAATATTAAGATAAAAGTTTTATGGTTTCATGTTTTCGTTAAATGAGGAAATTTCGGTAAAATAACTGAACTTAAAAAATAAGTGTGTTATTTCTTCTGAACTGTGGTATAACAAAGTGATGCCAGATCCTCCCTATAGGACGGCATTGGGCGAAGGCTTCCATTTGAATGAGCCTTCGCAAACAAGGCCTACTGGCTCAAATATTGAGTCATCCTACGTAGGCCGAATTTAGACGTAAAATTAAAAGTTGTATAGCAATATTAGGATTGTGATTGCTTATCATCAGTTTATAAAATTTATTATTTCTTACATTTATCTTGATTTATTATTAAATAATGCATTTAGAAATTATGATTGCAACTCCAATGCATAGGCGCACCCACGGAGGGGGCTATGGGGGCTGAAGCCCCCCCTAAAGGTCGGAAATTAGAAGTGAAAAGTATTGAAAATTGTCACTAATGAGTTAAATGTTTTCTTTTTAAAAATTGTCTTCAAATTATTTCTAAAATTCTTTTTACCAAAAAAAGATGTTTTTTAAATAAAAACGTGACAAACTGTTAGTTTTTACATAAAAACTTACAGTTAGAGCATGAAACACAGTTAAACTTGGTTACAACATCACTGAAAAGATCAAATAATTATTTGATTCTAAAATGAGTTACATTGCTCGTGGGGTTGTGTTCTACGGGCACGTCGACTGGCACAGAATATTTTGACGTTATAAGGGAGTTGTAACTATAATTGAGGTTACTATAACCGAGTTCAGCAGTATTTGCAGCCCAGCCCCTCCTAAACTAAAATCCTGGGTGCGCCACTGCTCCAATGTTTATATATATATATATATATATATGTATAATTTTAACTTTTGTTCTGAAGATATGTTTTTAAGCATTGATAAATTTGATAAAATGATGATGAGCAACCAGAATTTTAATTTTATACCTAAATCGGCCTACTTAGGATGACGTAATCCTTAAGCCAGCAGGCCTTAGTTGCGAAGGTCACGCCTCAGTGAGATGAAGTCCGACTTTGCTCGCGGTCTCCTAATTTTAAACAAATTCTAGATATCGGCAATCCCAGAGGTATCGCTTAAACATGGAGAACATTTGAAACTACGAACAGATTTTACGTACACCCACTCCCACGAGCGTACATGGTTTCACAGCAACCCCCCCTGAGAGAGGTTTTCATCCTCCCAATCACAGGCCAAGCCGGTGCAGCTTCGCTTTCCGTACTTTTATGGGAACGGAGCTTATTGACTGAGCCACTTTTTTTTTCTCGATCCTCCATTGGACCTCTTTCTGAAGCCGTGTGAAAAATATTGAACTACCTAGTTTGTTGAGCACAGAAATCGACTTTCATTAGTGAATCTTTTGATTTTTGTTCAGTAAGAATGGATAAGCACTTTTTAAATTTATATAGATTCTAAATCGTATTTGGCTTAAGAACTTTTCATTGATCCTTATTTTTAAAGAAAGCTTCCATAATTAGAAAAAGAGGCAACAGAATCATCGCTTCTAATTATAAATTTCTGCGTCCCATTTCGTGGGCAAACAGAAGTTATTTTTCAGACTATGATTTTGTGAATAATGAATTTATACTCCAACAAAATCTTTATGCCTGTAACATTCGGTTTTTTTTTTCTTTTTAATATTTAAGTCGGATAATAAAGTATTGGGAAAATATATGAATTAATCTATAAAAAAAAATCTGGAGTGACTCCACTCGACTTTCCGAACACTTACGATTAAGATCATGACCCAGCATTTAAATAAATTTTAATCGATGAATCATTCAAACATATATACCAAACTGAAGCTCGATCGAATGTACCGTTTAAACGCTAGCGCACTTTCAAGAATGTCTCCCCATAAGCCATAATGTAAAAGAAATCTTTGTCGTAGCCCTGTAGAAAAACTATAAGTCCTATAAACATCAAAATCAATACCGGTCTTACAATGGTGGTTTATAACATGTATACCCAATTTGAGCTCAATCGAATGGACCGTTTAAACGCTAGCGCACTTTCCAAAATTTTCCTCCATAGGCCATTATGTAAAAGAAATTTTTGTCGTAGCCCTGTAGAAAAACTGTAAGTCCTATACACACCCAAATCAATACCGGTCTTGCGACGGTGGTTTATAACCTATATACCCAATTTGAGCTCAATCGCATGCCCTGTTCAGGAGCTATCGTGTTCACTCACATACACACAAACACACATACACACACACACACATACACACATACATACACACATCTCATAAAAATAGCATAAATGAATTCAGAAGACCTCAAAACGTGTCAATACACCAAAATCTCGAATTCGAATTTTTTCATGATTACAATACTTTCCTTACATGGTACATGTTCGGAAAGTAAAAATAGACTGAAAATTTCCAAGCACTTTCGACTCTCTGCAAATGACGCATAGGAAAAATGAATACAAGGATAGTATTAGCAGGCCTCTCAATTGGTCCTATATTTTAAAAATTCCTACCTTCATCAAAGTTTTATTTTTAAGTAGCCTAGTATTTTGATGGTTTGATAGACGAAAACCTTAACATCTAAACGAACATTTAACAACTGTCGAAGAAGCAAAACATTGTACTCTATTATTTATAGAGATAGGAATATTTAAAAAATAGGACCAATTGTGAGAGGCCTGTATTAGCTATCTTCAGCATTGAACGAAATGAAGTCACTGTGTTGGTCTTAGTAGGGTGGAACATATTGTTACGAATTTTCGGGGCAACCCGCTGCTCTGGGGCTTAAAATGGTTTAAAATTCGTATTCTACGCTTCAAATAGATAAATTTTGCTTTGTGTTGCATCAAAATCGGCCAATTAGAACCGGAGATATGGAGGTTTCGGTTTGCCATTGTTTTTCAATGGAGGATCTCTTCACATTTGGGGACTTATTTTTGGCGCCAAATTGGGCGATGTTTCGCCCAAAGTCGCCAAGATTGGCGACTTTTTGGTCATTGGGCGCGATTTTCCCAATGGGGCCTGGAAGTTGTTTTTCCTGCATTAAAAACGCATAATAACCTAACATTTCTCTTCTATGACGTAATCAAAATTCACGCTTTATGTAGAACCCTCGAGAAATAGACTTTTCTGGAAACTTCTTGTTCCTTCTGCGTCGGCTATTTATAGAAGCGCGCGTCGCCCCGACAGTTCAGTGTTGATCAAGCTTTGAGAAAGTGAATACGCTTGCTTTGTGAAGGTAGCTGTGCTTCGCGCTGTTTGTGAAGCATTGAATTTAAGTGCTGTGTGTAAATTCTTCATCGCTGAGTCTTGAGAGACTGTTAGTGTTATTTCTCGTCTATTTTCACTGAATTCTTGCCAGTGAAAGTGTTCTATTTTGTGTGAGAAATACAGCATTTGTGAGAGCTTCTGATCTAAGCGAACTGTTAAAAGCACATGACTGCTAGATTGTGCTTTTGAATTGTGTACAGCTGATTGTTCTACGAAGTTCTAGAAGCAATAAAGTTTGTGTTCCATCCTGACAAGTGACTTTTTACTTGAACTTTTTACACCCACTGGACTTTAGAACGACGAACCCCAGGAGTAGCGGAGTAATTCCGCAACAATATGTTGGTTTCTTTTTAAAAAACAGTGGAAGATGCACGATTTTACGGATTCAAAAGTAAAGATGCACAATTATAGGTTATAAAAGTTCTCAATACAAAATCTCAGCATTCCGCATTCAAAAGTTTTATACGGCTATGCCAAATACGTTCATTATTCTGGGTGCCCACTTTGGCGACATGACTTCTTTAAAATTGGAACTGTCACCCTAGAATAACACAGTCCTATTGCAATGGGGTCCAAGCAATAGGGAGGATCAGTTACAGTTTTGGCTTCACTATCCGATAGCTAATACCGTCTCCTTGTATTCATATCTCTATGAAATGACCACTACCCATGAAATTGTTTAAAACGTAGACAGGACTAAAGAAAAGTATGAATTCGGCACCGAAATTGTTACCAGCAAAAATACTTTTTGACTGAATGTTCGTGAAATTTGGCGCTTTTTTTTTCCCCATATGTAGATGTGCATTCTGATTTCTTGAAAGAAAAACATTACCGCCATGGATGTGAAATGGACCTGAACGTTGTTTCGAGGTTTGTCGTAGGTCTAGACGCTTCTGTTAGCGTAAACACGGGTTTAGGACCCCTTAGAAAGACCACCAGGGAGGGCATTCCTCACATCGCCCTAGATCCCTAGCGCAGATAATTTGCCGTATTCCCTCAAACAAACAAACTAGAAGTTTCTATATATTAGTCAGTTTTCTTGCTCAGGAATAAATGAAAATTATTCAGCACTAATGATTTTTAAAACCTTCATTTCATGTGAATTAAATCTTAATTCCACAAAATTTATTAATGCTACTAAGTTACCTTGGTTGGTTGTTGGTTGAGGGATTAAGGCCAATTATTACACGAGAGATCCATACCTTTTGGTGGGGTGCCCTCCGTGGGGGTCTTTCTAAGGGGTCCTAACCCTTATTTACGCTAAATTTCGGAGAAAGCCACTGAAAACTCCGAACGCTTAGGCCAGCGGACGCGACCGGTTTCGAACCAGGCACCTTCCGTTTCCTTAGTTCAGTGTGCAATGCACTATGCCACTGGTAGGGTCAAAGTTACCTAGGAGAAAATTTCAATCTTAGACATATCTTTAAAAGAGTGTCAGTTTTTTATTGAGGTAAGAAATTCATTTATTCGTGGCAGGCATCAGCAAAAATTTTTAAATGGGATCATAATAACCTCGGCTGTAAGGCTGTTAGCCACGGCGTTGGGAACATGGGGGTTTGATTCCCCCCCCCCCCCCCCCGAAATTCTTATAAGTAAGATGCGTTAGTAGTTTTCGATTTGTGTTGATTCTGGAGATCACAGTTGGAAAAAAAAAGTAACACTACTTACACCATCCCCCTCCCCTTAACCGCCCCGAAACATAATTTTAGCGCTACATAGTCACGTCCTTACTGAGCGGAAATAAGTTAATCCATTAACCCCTTACCGGATTTGCCCGAACTGATCTCGGGCAGGTGAAATGTTCCATTCTGGATTACACCGAGTGTAGCTCGGGCAGTAGGATTTTTTTTTATTTTGCACGTAATCCTTCCCGAATTACTTTGTTTTGCTTTCAAACACTTTTATTTACTTTTCTGCCCACTAGAAGGTAGAACTATACACGATTTAGGAAATATTATATCATAATAGTGTTATTATGTTCTTATCAAAATATGCATTAAAAAAATTCACATTTTTTGACCCTCCAACTCGAAAATAATTGAACCGGCAAGGGGTTAATCCAAGGGGTTTTTGATGAAGGTCGCGAAATTTTTCGGTCGCAAAAACACATTAATTTAGTTTCACGTAATAATCGCGTAATAATAATAATACGTTCTCACATGTGTCGGAAATTTATTTATCGCTTCCAGCATCAGCATAATTTGGAGAATGTGGTGGAAATGGACGGGAGCTATTGAATTAATAAACCTTTAATAATATATAATCTAGAAGACTAAAAAGGCATGTGTGGAAGTTTAAATATCTATTTCCAAGCAACAAATACTCCAGAAAAGAAGCTGATACTTTATTGAAACAATCAAGATTTTACAGTTTACTGAATGATTTGATTAAGCCCAAAACGCCTGAAGTTAAAACAGTTCGACAATGAGTAGATATTTTCCGGAAGCAGCTGAATCCAAAACCTTTAGTGATTTTGAAACACTTTCGATTTTAGAAGCGGAATGAAGACAATGGGCCGACATCTTTAATGGAAGTCATAAGCGTAAAGTTTTCAAAATTATTGGGGGCCCCTCAACCACTTATATTCACGTCAGTGGCGTAGCCAAAGGGGGAGGGGGTTAGGGTGTCATAACCCTCCCCCCATAAGGAATTTTTTGCCATACAAAATGTATATTCTTCACTCCCTTATCATACACCCGTATACATACATGTGAGTTGCAGAAGTCATAACCCCCCCCCATGAAAAATTTATGGCTACGCCACTGATTCACGTACCTATAACTTACTCATAGTTGCCAACTACTACGGAATATAATTAACCACTTTTTCTACATGATTTTTCGGCTTAAAATATAGCAACATTTTTGTGATGCGCGAACGAGCCGGTTACTATTTTAAAGAAAATAATTAAAAAATACCTGTTTACAAAAAGTGGTTAGTTATATTCCGTAGTTGTTGGCAGCTATGACTTACTATATATAAGTGTAAATTATTGGAGGCACTCGATCTCTATGGGTCCATAGAATTCTATACCAATGTAAGGTAAGTATCCATGTTAGTACCTTCCTACTATGTTATAAGTTGAAAATAGAAGCAAAGTAAAAAATCCAAAGGAGGAAAAAAAAAAATTCGATGAGATAGTGCATTTTAGACACATCTGAACTTTTCTTCATTTCATACTTTACATTGCATAAACTGATTTTAATGAACCAGAGACTGGCGAGGGCAGCTTATAGTAACATTTTGTGTTACAGGGCGTCACAATGAATACTAAATCATGATTGAAATCAAAAGAAGAAAATTTTTAAAAGTACAAGTAAAGTTTTTTTTAAACATTTGTAAATGGCGTGAATACTTTTTTTTTTATGTTAGTATAAATTAGTTTTCTGTATTGAGTGATAAATTATTGGGTGGGCTCAGCCCCTATTCACAATTTATTGGGGGGGCTCGAGCCCCACGGGCCCATATAACTCTACGCCTATGATGGAAGTCACTCTAGGGGAGCAAATGACTTAGAAGTTAAGGCGGGGCCATCGTGATTCTGGCGGGCCTGCTTGTGACCTCCGAAAGAGGTCTACAGATGTTCCCTCATTGGTTAGATTCGGCCGTTAGATGACGTATCTACGTGCTGGAACCAATAAGTGAGCATCCGTAGGCCTCTTTGGATGACTCATCGGAGTGCACAAGCAGGCCCGCTAGAATCACGATGACCCCGGTTAAGGTCCTGATTTCCTCTACACTAATAGCGTAGGCGTACTGTCATGGGTTCGATTTCCGCTTATCCCCTGGTAATTTGCTTTCTCTGTGTTAGCAAGGTCTGCCATTGTGTTGACCACTTTGTTCGACGAGGATTTATAAGTGGGTTCTCCAGACCTGTCAAACAAGTCTGAAAATAAATTTCCCAAGTGTACAACAAGAAAAGGATTTATATTTATCACTCACTACTGATTGAAGAACAAGACTCTGCTCATTATTGCAAATGGGTGTACTCTTTACGCCATTATCCGCTTTGTCCGGAATCGATGGGGTACGTTGCTACCCAGAATTCCTCATTGTCTAATCAACTATACTACGTATAATGGCAACATCACACCTTTGTTTATTCTTTGGACACGTTATCTTCCGAAACTGATTTTAAAGCATAAGAAATAGGAAGTCGACAGGTGTCCAAGAGCCGGGTGCTACACGTGTTCAGCAGGACTCCCCGAAATTCCGAGGTAGGTGATTTCTTTACTGTTCAGAAATACATGATAGTAACAGGTACCTGGATAGGTTCAGAATATGTAAAAAGAAATGGCTTTAAGACAGCGCGTGCAAAATCACTGCCAAACAAAATACGAACGGCTGAAGTGCAAAATGGAACGAACATGGTAATTGGTAAACCATATACATATCAAGTATTTCAACGGACAGCAATCTGGTAAAGATGCTGTTAGATATGGGAACTATTAATTCAGGTAGTGAAAGATCGATTAAGAAAACGCAACACGAGATCATGGATATCATTTGCTGGAAAAACGTTTACGTTTCATTGCATTATAACTCTGCCGCCAGAGAAAGCAGTTTTACAGTCAGTGAAAGATCATTTTTTTTTTTTTTTTTTTTACCCACGTTCTAGTGCACTGAGCAAATCTTCGATTGATTTTGATATGCGGTGAACTACACGAGCAGTTATTGTTATTGTCTGGGACGCCCAGGCTCTTAAAAAGGAAGCAGTGCAACGAATCTTGAGGTGTACCTGTTCTCTTTTAAGGTTAAATTGAGACTGAAATGAACATCCTATGAGTCCAATGATCTAGCTTGCATTTTATTGCATGCCAGCCGGTTAATGAAAGCACCAGTTACCTAATGGAAATTTCAAAAATCGCCCATAATGGAAGATACTGTTCTGCTGGCTTAATTTAAGAGGCCCTATTGGGCATGGGCACCGGCAGCATAGGGCAAGGGGGGGGCAATGGCCCCCCTGGATTTTCCCTTGCAGTGTTTTCCCTTGCTTTTTTGCTCTTTCCAACATGGTAACCATACGTTGAAGTAGTCTTTGCCCCCCCCCCCTGGAGTAGACTTTGCCCCCCCTCCCTGTAGTAGTCTTTGCCCCCCCATGGGAAATATTCTGCCGGCGCCCATGCTTTACAATTTTTAGAAAAGCACATGACTGTCGGGACTCTTAGCTAATGAAAGATTTCCCCCCCCTCCTCCGCTTTAAAAAACCTATGAGAAATTCTAAAAATAACTTTAATCCAAATTTCAAATTTTGGAATTATACTCTTTTTTTATATTATAGTATATAAGACTAGAACAGAGTATACAAACATAAAAAGACAGCACGTATTCCGGAAAATTACTAATTAAAACATTTAATCATTAGATCTGTAGGTTACAAATTTTTGCCATCTTTCCTCAATAGGTTACAGATTTCGGACATCTTTGATGGCGGATTTTGGACATTGCTGATCTTTGGGTTACTGATTTTGAACACTATATACTTAAGATATGTGCATTAAAAAAAATGCTAGGGGCTAAAAATGCATTAAATAGGTTCTATATAATTGAATTTTGTTAATCAACTGTATAATATTTTCTTCTTTTTTTTTTAGAAGTCTGTTATGTCTTTTGATTTTTTTAATGTGACTTATGAAAACTTATTGGTTTTCATGAGTCACATTTAAAAAAATATTTTATGAGCAAAGCGACATATTTAATTTCAATTATACATGTTATATGCAATTAAATAAATGTTTTTGGTCTCATGTTGACTCATTATTAAAAGTATCGAAGTTGATATCGATTAAGATATAAAATAAGAGGATGAAAATTAAACAGAAACAAACTTATTGCTAATTAACAGCAGTTTTAAATGATGAAACCTTATAAAATATGTATCATTTGTTAATGCACTTTATTAAAAAAAACATGTCTTGACCTAATTTCAAAATATTATTTAAATTTTTTTAGGTTTACCTCTTTGATTTCTATATAAAAATCATGTCTTGTTCACAAATTTATTCAAAAACCGTTAGTTATCATTCCTGATAAAATACACTTAAAAACATCGAATGTCAATTTATAAAGTAATTTAGCGAGGTTTACTACTCCTTTTAAATTGTACTTTTTAAATAGTACTGTTCAAAATTTCGCAACGATCAAAGCTGCCGCCATTCTGTTTTGACCGTACACATGTGTGACATGCTCATAAATCACGTCAATCGTTATTTCAACTAAATACACTCTATTTCATGAATAAAAACTGTTAATTTGGAAAAATAAGATTGTAATTAATGACTTTCTTAAATTTTTTGGACACTGGCAACTCTGTGACAATAAATAAAAAAATCTGGAGTGACTCCACTCGACTTTCCGAACACTTACGATTCAGATCATTACCAAGCATTTAAATAAATTTTAATCGATGAATCATTCAAATATATATACCAAAATGAAGCTCAATCGAATGTATCGTTTAGACGCTAGCGCACATTCAAGAATTTCTCCCCATAGGCTATAATGTAAAAGGAATTTTTGGCGTAGCCCTGCACTAAGTCCTCTACACATCAAAATCGATACCGATCTCTTACGATGGTTGTTTATCGAATCGATATCTTACGATGTACGAATCGATATCTTACGATGGTTGTTTATAACATGTACACCCAATTTGAGCTCAATCGAATGTACCGTTTAAACGCTAGCGCACTTTCCAGAATTTTCCCCCATAGGCCATAATGTAAAAGAAATCTTTGTCGTAGCCCTGTAGAAAAACTGTAAGTCCTATACACACCAAAATCAATACCGGTCTTGCGACGGTGGTTTATAACATATATACCCAATTTGAGCTCAATCGAATGCCCCGTTCAGGAGCTATCGTGTTCACTCACATACACACAAACACACATACACACACACACACACATACACACATACATCTCGTAAAAATAACATAAATGAATTCAGAAGCCTTCAAAACGTGTCAATACACCAAAATCTCGAATTCGAATTTTTTCATGATTACAATACTTTCCTTACATGGTACATGTTCGGAAAGTAAAAATGAAAGAAATCGATGTTTGGATCGTTACGCGATTTTGTCACCATGGCTCAGTAATTTAGAAAAATATATTTACAGCAGAGAAAAATGCAAAAAAAGCTCATGAAAATGCTTCAAAACGTTGAAAAAAATTATTTTAAAGGCTGACAAGTAAGTTGAAATACTTACATTGTTTGTTTCAGCTTCCAAATTGCCTTCTTTCTATCGTTACCTTTTGACAAACAGAACCGGCAAACTGTGATTCGTTGTAATTCTTCAATATTTCAAGCATGCTATTGCCATATTTTTACAAAAATAGTAAACCAATCATCCTTTTATTGCATTCACTCAATATTCTGATTACGGTAGTGAAACGTGTAAGAATTTTTTTTTCTTGGTGTTCCAAAGACATCAGTTATCATAAGAGATGTCCAAAACTAACCAGTTGTAGCTAAACTGTTTTAATTTAAGGATATTTACTACAAACTTTAGTAATGAATGATGCCAGTTCTTGTTTTATAGCAGAACTAAAAATTCGCTGGAAAAAAAAATTCAGTTATAAGATCTAATTTTTTTTTTGATAATTTTAAGTTAGTAAGTGTGTTTGTCCCCACCTTTTTAGAATCCCCCCCTATCTGCCTACGCAAAGGCTAGTCTATCGAGCTGGTTTTCTCACACACACACACCAAAAAACACACCGAGCACACACACCGAGCACACACACACACCAAAAAAAAAAAAAAAAAAAAACAGTGTTAAGCAATTTTTGCAAATTATAGACTTTCTATCAGAAAAAAAAATCTGTAGTGTCTTCACTCGACTTTCAGAATACTTACGGTTAAGATCATGACCAAGCATTTAAATAAATTTTAATCGATGAATCATTCAAATATATATAGCAAATTGAAGCTCAATGGAATGTACCGTTTAAACGCTGGTGCACTTCCAAGAATTTCTCCCCATAGGCCGTAATGTAAAAGAAATCTTTGTCGTAGACCTGTATGAAAGCTGTAAGTCCTATACACACCAAAATCAATACCGTTAATGGTGGTTTATAACATATAGACCCAATTTGAGCTCAATCGAATGTACAGTTGCAACGCTAGCGCACTTTCAAGAATTTTCCCCCATAGGCCATAATGTAAAAGAAATCTGGGTCGTAGCCCTGTAGAAAAAGTATGGATCCTATACACATCGAAATCAATACCGGTCTTACGATCGTGGTTTATAACATATATACCCAATCTGAGCTCAATGGAATCTACCGTTTCAACGCTAGCGCACTTTCGAGAATTTTCCCCCACAGGCCATAAGGTAAAAGAAATCTTGGTCATAGCCCTGTAGGAAAAACTATCAGTCCTATACACACCGAAACCAATACCCGTCTTGCGACGGTGGTTTATAGCCTATGTACCCAGTTTGAGTACCATCGAATGCTCCGTTTAGGAGCTATCGTGTTCCCTCACATACACACATCCTTACATACATCTCGTAAAAATAGCATAAATGAATTCAGAAGACCTCCAAACGTGTCAAAACACCAAACCCTCGAATTCGAATTTTTTCAGGATGACAATACTTTCCTTACATGGTACATGTTCGGAAAGTAAAAAGTTGATGTCATTTTTATTTTCCCTAGAACATAGGTTCCCAACGTGGGCGATAACGCCCCCTTCTGGGCGTTTGAGGCTTTCGGGGGGGCGGTAAAAGACCCAGAGAAAATTAGGAGGCGTTGATATGGCACGGAGGGGACGTGGGAAGATTAACCAAATATAATCTTAAAAAGACTTACACTCTGATAATTCATTTCTATCACGTGTGTGAAAATTCACATGTTTCGATATGAGACTTCGCTATTGAGAGAAAGAGATACCTCTCTAATATACCTCTCTAAAACTTTTATTCCTCTTTTTTAAATGAAGAAGAAATTCAGTAGAGTTTCAATTCCAATAATATTCTATCTATTAGTAACTTGTTTTATTTAATTCTTGTTTTCACCATGCATTATGTACGCTCTTATTTCTCTGGAGTGGGAGGTGGGGGTTGGGGTATTGAAATATTCACTAGAAAAGGGGACATCAGTTCAAAAAAGGTTGGGAACCTATGCCCTAGAATGAATGGTATCTAAGTTCAAGACCCTAATAAACTCTCATCCCCGGTAAAAAAAAAAAAAGGACAAAACGAAATGCTCGCCCAATCTCTTTGCCCCTGGTGGAAAAAAAAAATCTGGAGTGACTCCACTCGACTTTCCGAACACTTACGATTAAGATCATTGCCAAGCATTTAAATAAATTTTAATCGATGAATCATTCAAACATATATACTAAATTTAAGCTCAATGGAATGTACCGTTTAAACGCTAGCGCACTTTCAAGAATTTCTCCCCATAGGCCATCATGTAAAAGAAATCTTTGTCGTAGCCCTGTTGAAAAACTATAAGTCCTATACACACCCAAATCAATACAGGTCTTGCGACGGTGGTTTATAACATATATGTCCAATTTGAGCTCAATCGAATGATCCGTTTAGGAGCTATCGTGTTCACACACAGACACACATACACACACACATACATACATACACACATACATACATACATCTCGTAAAAATAGCATAAATGAATTCAGATGACCCCAAAACGTGTGAATACACCAAAATCTCGAATTCGAATTTTTTCATGATTACAATACCTTCCTTACATGGTATATGTTCGGAAAGTAAAAATATCAAACGACATAAAAACACGTATTTAAATACCCAATTTCCATTTCCTGCCACACGTTAAACGACGTTTGTTTCTAAAGATGCATTCGTGTAAGAGACGGGCACCTCATTTTTCTTTTAAACTTTGATAAGACGGACTTCCCATATTCAATTCCTTCAGAAATATGAAATGAAATATTTCTCTCTGATGACCATCTTGCGTGACTTTATCGAGGTTTTTTTGCCTTCCTAAGATGAACCTATCGTGAACTTGTTCGGCCGGTGATCGAATGGATTTCAATGTAGGCGCGCTGCTGTACGTTTTCAAACCGCCCCGGCTCAAAAAAAAAAAAAAAAAAAAAAAAGGTGTTGTAAGTTTAACCCCTTTGAGGCGCAACCTTTTCGCAATGCTGAAAAAGGGGCAGCCGTTTTCCATCGCTCGACTGAACGACCCGCAAGAGGGCGGACGATCGAAACGTTCATCGCGCTCCACAGATCGAGAGTTCCTTTTTTTTTGACGGCATAGCTGGCTGTGCGGCACAGCCAGAATGCGAGAGCAGCTGGAAAGATTGCCCAATGCTGGAAAAGGGCAGCCGTTGCCATCCCTCGACTTAACGACCAGCAAGAGGGCGGACGATCGAAACGTTCATCGCGCTCCACAGATCGAGAGATCCTTTTTTTTTGACGGCATAGCTGGCTGTGAGGCACAGCCAGAATGCGAGAGCAGCTGGAAAGATTGCCCAATGCTGGAAAAGGGCAGCCGTTGCCATCCCTCGACTTAACGACCAGCAAGAGGGCGGACGATCGAAACGTTCATCGCGCTCCACAGATCGAGAGATCCTTTTTTTTTGACGGCATAGCTGGCTGTGCGGCACAGCCAGAATGCGAGAACAGCTGGAAAGATTGCCCAATGCTGGAAAAAGGGCAGCCGTTGCCATCGCTCGACTGAGCGACCAGCAAGAGGGCGGACGATCGAAACGTTCATCGCGCTCCACAGATCGAGAGATCCTTTTTTTTTTGATGGCATAGCTGGCTGTGCGGCACAGCCAGAATGCGAGAACAGCTGGAAAGATTGCCCAATGCTGGAAAAAGGGCAGCCGTTGCCATCCCTCGACTGAACGACCCGCAAGAGGGCGGACGATCGAAACGTTCATCGCGCTCCACAGATCGAGAGATCCTTTTTTTTTGACGGCATAGCTGGCTGTGCGGCACAGCCAGAATGCGAGAACAGCTGGAAAGATTGCCCAATGCTGGAAAAAGGGCAGCCGTTGCCATCGCTCGACTGAGCGACCAGCAAGAGGGCGGACGATCGAAACGTTCATCGCGCTCCACAGATCGAGAGATCCTTTTTTTTTTGATGGCACAGCTGGCTGTGCGGCACAGCCAGAATGCGAGAACAGCTGGAAAGATTGCCCAATGCTGGAAAAAGGGCAGCCGTTGCCATCCCTCGACTTAACGACCAGCAAGAGGGCGGACGTTGGAAACGTTCATCGCGTGCCACAGATCTAGATACCCCTTTTTTGACGACAGCTGGCTGTGCGGCCAATCTATTTTAACTTGTAAGGTGCGTCGTGTCTTCCTATTTCATTTTCGAAAACTGCTTTGTGAACCTCCTCTTAAGTAACCCACGAGACTCCACTGCGGTTGGGCACAATACTAAATACAATTCGATACAATGTTGTAACATCTCAGCCAAGCTTTTGTCTTCGGCTGTAAGTGAATGAAAACAGGGTAGACTTTTATCAGCATCATAGAGTGAGTGGAAATAACATTCTCTGCGCTTTTTTTGAAATCGCACATTTTATCATTATATTGGGTTGGCAACAAAGTAATTGCGTTTTTCGCTCGACTGAACGACCAGCAAGAGGGCGGACGATCGAAATGTTCATCGCGTGCCACAGATTTAGAGACCCTTTTTTGACGCAGCTGGCTGTGCCGCACAGCCAGCTGCGTCAATTCTCCTATGCCGCCCGGCATAGGAGAATTTGAAAAAATAAAAAATGGTATCCCGAGATTTCAGTTACAGCTAGTGAAAGTGGCTGAACGAACGAAAAAGAAAAATGATCATTCTTCGTGTACATTTGTAGATCAAGTATAAGAGAGAGAGAGAGAGAAATATATTTATAATAAAAAAAAATAGAATAAACCCTCTTCTTCATTGATTTATAAACATATTCGTAAAATGCATCGATGTGATTTTTGTTTTACATTTTTTTTTATGCTTTCCGAACACGTAGCCTGTAAGGAAAGTATTGTAATCATGAAAAAATTCGGCTGCGAGATTTTTGTGTGCAGTGAACTCGTACCCCAATGCGATTTATCTTACGTAAACTAGATGTTGCGACAGTTTTTCACGAGAGACGTATATCTCAAGAGCTAACGCGCTCCTCGCCTCTCAAAACGAGATTTTTGCGCCAATTGTAAGAAACGCAAACGGAAGTGCGGTGTCAGTATCGTCTTCGTGGTTGACTACTTAGGAAGAGAGCCCATCAGCGCACGGTATTTCTTCACTCGTAGCATCACTTAAGGCGGAAGCACCCCAAACCGTCTCATTCTAAAACTGGCTTTATTTATTACCTTATGTGGGAAATTGTAATATATAGTTAGGGAATGGTTTAGAACCGTTTGAGGGAGTGTTTATAAGTGTATAAAGTAACTGCGTGTGTTTCAAGTAAGCGTATATGTACATTATTTCACGACACAAAATTTTCACTTACGCGACAAGTCTTGAAACGCATCCCTCTCGTCCCCAGTCAAAAGACTCGTATCTGAACGAACACGATAGCTCCTAAACGGTGCATTTGATTGTGTGTTAAAATTTGGTAGGTATATTATAGACTACCATCGCACGTCCCGTATTGATTTTGGTATGTGGGGGGATATACAGTTCTAAACAGAGTACAAACTCACAGAAAAAAAAGGGTTCAAACTCTTCATTCTGCAGGATGGAAGGGGGGGGGGAGGGCGGGGGGGAGTTTATCCAAACTTAACAAAATTACAAACTTAGCTGCAATATTTTAAAATAAAAAGCAGGATTCGTTTGTATTCCTTGTAAACTTCGCAGAAATGATTCAAACGAAGTTGGCAACATTTTTAATTAGCCTCTAAAAACTGATATTTGACTTGGTTAGTTTAAACACCTTTCTCCTTTACCCCACCTCTCCGCCCCCGAGCCAGTGGCGGATTATTGCAAGTTTGTCCGTGGGGGCGGTTAGTCTGTCGGTGGGGGGGCGGTTAATTAGAAGATTAACATATACATCCATTTTACGGAAGCGAAATAGGATCTTTTACATTAATTTCTTTTTTCTCGGGGGGGGGGGTCGCCCCCTCCGTCCCCCCTCTAATCCGCCCTTGCCCCAAGCAGAAACGGATGGATGCAATTTTGTGGGTGGGGACTGCTAGTTGAAATTGACCTCTATTTTATGGAAGTAAAATAGAATCCCTAACATTTCTCATGTAATTTCACTTTCTCGGGAGGGCATTCTCCCCTCCGCCCCCCCCATTTTAATCCGTCAGTTCCAAAAAAGTCCCAGAAAGACCTTGGCTGACATGCGACCAAGTCACTTGCATCGAAGCGCCTGCATCGAGTTTAATTTTTGACATTCTGCAGTTTTCCCCCACCGTACGAAAAATATTAACTATTTTAATAATGCGGCGCTCGGAATTCATTAAAACGTGTCCGAACACAAAGTGCCTCGTCCCCAGTGCCGCGAATCGGATTGGATGAACGTCGGGATGCATTCGTGCCCGAATCTTCAGAATGAAGTCACGCAAAATGGTAATTGGAATACTGCAATTTTTTTTTTATCCCAACGAAAAGTAAAATCTATTTTAATAATACATTCGGTATTCAAAAAGTCCGAAAATACCATCTGATCAGGTAAATAGCTCTTAATGGCATATTTTTCGTATAGAATAACGAGATTAAAAATATATTTATATACAAGCCGGGTTTTTTTTTTATTTCTTTTGCACGGATTGATTTCATTTCTATTTACTTTTTAGTGAATGCTTCGCATCCTTTCGTGATGCGAGCACGTGTTCTTTAATTTCAATTAACTTTTCAGTTAATTCTGTATCTTTGGAACTCTACAATTTGCTCTACAATTCCCTTATTCTACAATTCGTGATTTTTTTTAAATGGTCTGAAAATGTAACTTCATTTGGATTTATTTATGCTTGGGAAAAAAAAAATTAAATTTCAACATGTAGTTTCTCAGAAAATTTATGAAAATAGTTTAAATTCGAAAAATTGGGATGTCTGCCCTATAGCTTTCATAAAAATAAAAGGAAGTCATATAGCCTAATTCTACTTTATTGAGTCCTATAGTAATACTAGCTGGAGACACCGTTCTTCGCACGGGAATGAATGGATTCTTTTTTTATATTACGGTTTGTTGTAATTACTATTTATCATAATAAATAGATATAGCAAAATTCATATAGCATAAATATTATCTGTGTTCAATAATTATGCCTAAAGAATTTCATTGCGTTCATTTGAAAGGTGAAGAAGATGATTCAGCGCAGCGCTATCAACTGTCGAAGTTTTTGCAAAATGGATATCATCAAAATATTAGGTTGTAACGAAAGTTCTCCGCCACTCCAAGTATTGCCTGCACAAGCAGTTCGCGTTGGTGTCTTTGCCAATATTTTGTCAAACGATTTTTGTTATTTGAAAGAAAAGACTTGTTTTAGAGCACTGTGTTGTGAAATCCGTAAAACAATATCGTTATGATTAAGTATAAGGTGTCTGAAATGGAACTATCACGCTACCAGATGGATCCATCCTTTACTCTCAGTTCTGTCGCAAAAAGTCAGCTACAGAATGACACCGAATCATGGGTACAGCTTAAGGTACTACTGTTGTATTCTATGACACTGTGAAGATTGGGTACCGAAAGTTCAAAAACGAGGACTAGGACATTAAAGAATCAGAGCGCTCTGGCCAGACTACTGATGTTGATGAGGCTCGCCTACGAGAATTTTTGGAAGAAGATAAAATATTCATCCACGAGAGCTAGCTAAAAGAGTCAGACTTTAGTGCCATGTCCATGAGTCGCACTAAGCATCGCATAAACTTGACATATAAGGTCAATAGCTGGGTACCGCGTGAGCTGACTCAAGCAAATCTGGCGGAAAACTTTCGTTACAACCTGATATTTTCATGATCAAATATCTATGTGTACCAGAAACAGTTTAAAGGTCAAGATACACTGCATCGCAATTTTCAGAGCGGTTAGTTGAAGGATCAAGAAGTTGATTGCTGAAGTGCTATCTAGTGGCGAGTTAAAGTAATAAAGTACTGCACACAGAGGCAGATTTGCCGAGTTGGGGCCTTGGGCAAAAACTTCATTAGCGGACCCTCTTTCGAATTCCATTTCAAAATTTACAAAGTTTTAAACTTAAAGAACAATTTGGGGGGGCCCGGGCGCTTACCCTGAATGCCCTCCGGAAATCAGGTCCTGTAGGCAGTGCCATCAAGTGGTGAGTACAACCACATTAATACTAAAAAAATATTATCTCTGTTCAAATGTGTGTGTATGCCAATTTTTAAGGCGATCAGTCGAACGGCTTTGAAGCTGGTGCGCTGCATCGGCATCTAGAGGCAAGTCATAGCAAAATAAATAGAGTAAAAGTATTCTCCGTGCATTTATCTGTGTGTACCAATTTTCATAAATCAAATGAACGGTACAGAAAGGGGAGTTATAGCTAGGCGGATGCGGCGAAAATATTCTTTTCGTTCGAACATCTATGTTTACGAATTTCCATGGCGATCACTTGAACGGTTCATCAAGTTATTGGTTTGAAGTGACATCGAGTGGCAAGTTACAGCAAAATGGATAACGCCAAAATAGCCTCCGTGTTCGAATATTTATCTATACCAGTTTTCATAGCGATCAGTTGAACAGTCTTTATATGCTGCAGCGCCATCAAGCGACTCATTAAAGTAAGATGCTGATACGTTGCAGTGCTATCTATTGGCCAGTTAAAGTAATGATGTGCAACAGCACAATAAAGTAGCTATTTATAGCAAAATGGATAACACGAAAATATTCTCCGTGTTCAGGTATCTATCTGTATGAATTTTCGTAGAGATGAATTGTCCGGTCATGAAGTGGGTGCGCTGCATTGCCAACTAATGGCGCCACTTTCGGACATTCTGCGAATGACCGAAAGTCGCGCTCTCGTTCCTCTCTTTTCAGTGTAACTCACGACTGATACATGATAGCGCGATGATTCTTTTGTGTGTTCATAGAGCGTAATCCGATCGATTAAAATAAAATAAAGTGCATTTTATACAATAGTTATAGATTAAATAAAAACCAGGAAATTTATAAAAAATTATAAAAATGCAATATGTCAGCCTCATCTCTTGTTAGAGATAGCCGTAAATATAATATTGTTGCGGAATTACTCTGCTACTCCTGGGGTTCGTCGTTCTAAAGTCCTGTTGGTGTAAAAAGTTCAAGTAAAAAGTCACTTGTCAGGATGGAACACAAACTTTATTGCTTCTAGAACTTCGTAGAACAATCAGCTGTACACAATTCACAAGCACAATCTAGCAATAACGTGCTTTTAACAATCCGCTTGGATCAGAAGCTCTCACAAATGCTGTATTTCTCACACAAAATAAGTCACTTTCACAGGCACAAATTCCGTGGAAATATTCAAGGGATATAGTACACAATCCCTTAAGACACAGCAATGAAGAAATTACACACAGCACTTTAAAAACAGCTTCACAAAGCAAGCTAAAACACAGCTTCCATAGCACTATCAATTCACACAAAACAAGCGTACTGAGAGCTCTTCACACATTGAGCGCTCAACTCGCACTGAACCCTCGGGGCGACGCGCGCTTCTATAAATAGCCGACGCAGGAGGTACAAGAGGTTTCCAGAAAAGTCAATTTCTGGAGGGTTCTACATAAAGCGTGAATTTTGATTACGTCATAGAAGAGAAATGTTAGGTTATTATGCGTTTTTAATGCAGGAAAAACAACTTCCAGGCCCCATTGGGTAAATCGCGCCCAATGACCAAAAAGTCGCCAAGCTTGGCGACTTTTGGTCGAAATATCGCCAAATTTGGCGCCAAAAATAAGTCCCCAAATGTGAAGAGATCTAAGCTCTAGGACTAATATTTCTCGAGTTTTCTAGAACCTCCATTGAAAAACAATGGCAAACCGAAACCTCCGTATCTCCGGTTCTAATTGGCCGATTTTGATGCAACAAAAAGCAAAATTTATCTATTTGAAGCGTAGAATACGAATTTTAAACCATTTTAAGCCACAGAGCAGCGGGTTGCCCCGAAAATTCGTAACAATATCATTGGAAGTATAGTGTCGTTGGAAGGAAGGGGATAATGGGCCACTCACTGGTATACCTTTTTTCCGAATAAATATAATTATTATAATATTAGTAAATTATGTTATTTAAAATTAAGTTTCTCTTATAATGTTATCGATATCTACTTATGGGTTGTTTCAATTATTTTTTAAATGCCCGCTATGATTTAACATGCCAAAGTTTTGCCTCTGTTTCTGAAAGCAAAAGAAAAAAGTTCGTCTAATCTAATTGCAAATGATAGTACTATATGTTTTGATTACAGAGAAGAGCATTGGCAGACTCTAATAATTAATGTTAAGTTTTCATTAGTTTGTCTGATTGTTTTGACTGACAGCTATGCTGTACGCATAATTTTGCCAAAGTACTAGTAGGCATAATATTCAATAAAACTACTTAAAGTGTAAAAATCAAATCTGGTTTTAATTGTTTCTCGCCTTCCTGTAATAAGTAAGCCGAATCCCGCTTTTTTACTTCCTTGTACGTAGTATAAGGAAGTAATGTGATCCCGAAAAATTTTGGGGGCCAAATTTCGACAAAAAAACCGATTTTGACTACCTCTAAATTTAATTTAAAAATTTTTTTCGATGCATCTCATCGTAGGCTAGCATGCACGATCCTATTAACGCGTCTGCAACTCATTTTGACCAGTGGCGAGTCTACTGTGGCCAGTTTTTCCATGCCGTCTGTACGTACGTACGTATGTATGTAACTCGCATATCTCAAAAACTATCGGTCGTAGAATGTTGAGATTTGATATTTAGGATTGTTCTATGATCTAGTTGTGCACCTCCCCTTTTGGTGGCAATCGAATGGATAGTTTATGTACAGGACCGCCCAAAAGATTCGAAATACATTACGCTCTATGGGCCGAAATTCATTAAACTCGCATATCTCAAAAACTGTTAGGCGTTGAATGTTGAAACTTTATATTTAGGATTGTTGTAACATCTAGTTGTGCACCTCCCCTTTCGGTCCCATTCGACTGAATAGTTTATCTACAGGACCGCCCAAAAGATTCGAAATACATTACGCTCTATGGGCCGAAATTCATCAAAGCGTTTTTTTAGAGGTATTGGGCTATTTCAAACGACTCAGAAGTGATATATGCTGTAAAGAGTTAGAAAATGAATTTCTCTATTAAAAAAATCTGATGTGTCCAACACATGACTTCCTTGCACGTCCATTAGATCAAAAATATTTTCGATGCACTTCCTCTAAATTTATTTGTTTGAAAGAGATAAAATATCAATAATAGTAAGGTTTAGCGATTTCTAGCCAAATATTTCGATATCGCCAAGCTGAGTTCAATTTGAAAGATTTCCTTCTGACACTTTATTTGGCGATATTTCACCAAAAGCCGACAAACTTGAGATAGTCAGCGAGGTTTTGGGGATAGCCAAAGTAGTCACTGACCACAGACTTTCAATGAATTGAATGCATCTATACACCTCAATGTATTCAAAGTCATTTGGCTCACCATGTAAATAAATTCTCAGTCGATTGCTGTCAAAAAAGATATTGAAAACAGTTAGATATTACAATAGTTCTAAATACAAAGTTAAAAAATCTACGGGTTAAAGTTTTAGAGTTATACAAAATAGGAAATAATTTTTGGCGCCAAATTTGGCGATATTTCGGCGAAACTCGTCAATGTCGACGACATTTGGCGAGATTTTAAGCATGAACCAAACAATAACAGATTATCGCCAAATTTGGCGATATTTCGCCAAAACTCGCCAAGAACGATGACAAATGGCGATACTTTGGGCATGGACCAAATGACTGACTATCGCCAAATTTGGCGATATTTCGCCAAAACTCGCCAAGGTCGAGGACAGACGGCGAGATTTTGGGCATGTACCAAACAATGACTGTCTACAGTTGTATTATATTGAAGATGTCCATAGACATTAAGGTACTGAAATTCTTTTCGGTGGTCCTGTAAATAAACTCTCCAGTAGATTGGAACCAAAAATCGAGATGCACAACTAGATGTTACAACATTCTTATATATGAAATTTCATAATAGTTTTTGAGATTTGAGAGTAAAATACATACACACGTACAAAAGTCGCCAAGCTTGGCGACTTTTGGCATAGTTCTTGAGGGAGGCACGTGACCGTGGTCGGACCATTACCTAACTTATGTGGTAGGACGGTATTGTGCTTGAAATGGATGAATGCCCCTAAAATTGCTATTGACCGTAATGTATTGGAAATCTTTTGAGTGTTCCTGTAGCAGAACTATAAATGATAAAGACACTTTTTTTAATGGAGAAATTCATTTTCTAACTCTTTACAGCATATATCACTTCTGAGTCGTTTGAAATAGCCCAATACCTCTAAAAAACGCTTTGATGAATTTCGGCTCCATAGAGCGTAATGTATTTCGAATCTTTTGGGCGGTCCTGTAGATAAACTATTCAGTCGAATGGAACCGAAAGGGGAGGTGCACAACTAGATGTTACAACAATCCTAAATATAAAGTTTCAACATTCAACGCCTAACAGTTTTTGAGATATGCGAGTTTAATGAATTTCGGCCCATTGAGTGTAATGTATTTCGAATGTTTTGGGCAGTCCTGTAGATAAACTATCCAGTCGAATGGAACCAAAAGGAGAGGTACACAACTAGATGTTACAACTATCCAAAATATGAAGTTTCGACATTCTACGCCTAATAGCTTTTGAGTTAGGCGAGTTTAATGAATTTCGGCCCATAGAGCGTAATGTATTTCGAATCTTTTGGGCGGTCCTGTACATAAACTATCCATTCGATTGCCACCAAAAGGGGAGGTGCACAACTAGATCATAGAACAATCCTAAATATCAAATCTCAACATTCTACGACCAATAGTTTTTGAGATATGCGAGTTACATACATACGTACGTACGTACAGACGGCATGGAAAAACTGGCCACAGTAGACTCGCCACTGGTCAAAATGAGTTGCAGACGCGTTAATATGATCGTGCATGCTAGCCTACGATAGGATGCATCGAAAAAATTTTTTAAATTAAATTTAGAGGTAGTCAAAATCGGTTTTTATGTCGAAATTTGGCCCCAAAATTTTTCGGGATCACATTACTTCCTTATACTACGTACAAGGAAGTAAAAAGTGTCTTTATCATTTATAGTTCTGCTACAGGAACACTCAAAAGATTTCCAATACATTACGGTCAATAGCAATTTTAGGGGCATTCATCCATTTCAAGCACAATACCGTCCTACCACATAAGTTAGGTGATGGTCCGACCACGGTCACGTGCCTCCCTCAAGAACTATGCCAAAAGTCGCCAAGCTTGGCGACTTTTGGTGTACGTGTGTGCATATTTAACTCTCAAATCTCAAAAACTATTATGAAATTTCATATATAAGAATGCTTGTAACATCTAGTTGTGCATCTCGATTTTTGGTTCCAATCTACTGGAGAGTTTATTTACAGGACCACCGAAAAGAATTTCAGTACCTTAATGTCTCATGGACATCTTCATTATAATACAACTGTAGACAGTCATTGTTTGGTACATGCCCAAAATCTCGCCGTCTGTCCTCGACCTTGGCGAGTTTTGGCGAAATATCGCCAAATTTGGCGATAGTCAGTCATTTCGTCCATGCCCAAAGTATCGCCATTTGTCATCGTTCTTGGCGAGTTTTGGCGAAATATCGCCGAATTTGGCGACAATCTGTCATTGTTTGGTTTATGCTTTAAATCTCGCCAAATGTCGTCGACATTGACGAGTTTCGCCGAAATATCGCCAAATTTGGCGCCAAAAATTATTTCCTATTTTGTATAACTCTAAAACTTTAACCCGTAGATTTTTTAACTTTTGTATTTAGAACTATTGTAATATCTAACTGTTTTCAATATCTTTTTTGACAGCAATCGACTGAGAATTTATTTACAGGGTGAGCCAAATGACTTTGAATACATTGAGGTGTATGGATGCATTCAATTCATTGAAAGTCTGTGGTCAATGACCACTTTGGCTATCCCCAAAATCTCGCAAACTATCTCAAGTTTGTCGGCTTTTGGTGAAATATCGCCAAATAAAGTGTCAGAAAGAAATATTTCAAATTGAACTCAGCTTGGCGATATCGAAATGTTTGGCTAGAAATCGCTATATCTTACTATTATTGATATTTTATCTCTTTCAAACAAATAAATTTAGAGGAAGTGCGTCGAAAATATTTGTGATCTAATGGACGTGCAAGGAAGTCATGTGTTGGACACATCAGATTTTTTTAGCTTTCTGTGTCCCGAATTTTAATCCCGAAAGTCCCGTAAATCCTACATGCAACTCGTTCAACAATAATACGTCATAAACTTCCCGCCCTGATTTCAACGGATGGAGACTCACTGAACATTTTGTTGTTGCTGTTATACAAGCTCGTAGCTTTTCTATGCTCGTGGAACTGAAACCGTACAAAGCAAAGAAATGCATAAACTATGCTCAATACGTCAATTCTAAAGCAGTTTCCAGCACGATTTAATGGGTGCTGACACTAACGCTTAAACAATGATTGAACACTCTGCGACTTTATTACCAGAGTGTCTTTTTGATTTCTTTTAGTGAGTGAGACGCATTTTAATTTTGAACGGATGAATGCTGCATTCACTAAAACACGTAGTTAAAATTTACTGAACGTTTCTGAATAGGAACTGTGTGTGTGTAAACGTATCGTTTTAAATAAAGCCTGTCTATTCTTGAGCCATTACTCTTCGGGTTACGTATCGGTGAAGTCATTAGCAATCCAAGTAAACACGAACAACTGAGTATTAACGACAGAATTACCCTGCGTTTTGAACACTCGCTTATCGTCTGCGAGAGAAATTTTGTTCTAAAACTTCTTTGGAATCGGAAGTCAGGGTTTGTGAAATGTGTCTGATGAGATCTCGATATCTCGAAAGACATTTTTCTCAGTTAAGGAGAAGAATGTGCCACTCCGGAACACAAAATGTGTGACTAGCGATGTGCCATTCGAATGATTTCGATAATGGATTACTGCCCTTCAAATCGAACCGGGGCCGTCGTTATTAGCAAAGGGCCTGCGTATGAGTTGCCATCGCTAAAAATGAGTTTATCATTGAGGCCTGTTTTCCCCCAGTCACAGTGTTCAATTTTATTATTCTAAGTATTATAAATGCTATATTATTTTATTATTTTAAAACAATTTTTTATACTTTTGTCGTACTAAAGAACTTTAGATGTAGGTAATCGTTTTGTGAATCTTGCGCCATTTTCTTTCATGAAAATTTATCCTAAAATTCGAACATTTTGCTCTGAATGTACAGGTACGTGAACACTTTAATAATGTATTTAGAAATTCTAAAAATAGGTATGTAAATCATGATTAGTGAATAATTACTCGTGTTATTTATAAATAAATTATTTTAATCAGAAATCGTATTACTTACTTGAATAGTTTTTATTCTTGTAAATAAGCATGACGTTGTGATACTATTAAGACAATTTAATTTTGCCAGTTGAAAATGTTATTGATCAGTTATATATGCCTTGATTATGTGATTCAGACTTACATCTGGTACAGTGCAGAAATACAGTAAATTATAAATTATTGATTTTTGCCCGTTTATACAGAAACTTCAAGTGTAGTTAATATTTTGTACAAGCGTTCATTATGCTTGCTCAATTCCAAAGTTCGATTGAGAAAGCTACAAAGGAAAATTATACAAAAGAATAATACTACATGAAATGTTTTATTAAAGAATAATTAATTCAGGGATCGCGCTATAGAGCGTATTTTATTAATTTTCTCCAATATACAGGATATCCCGAAAACACTGAAATGCGCTTTAATACATCGTTTGTTAAAGATTAATCTTGAACTGTTTAAAATAACGTAGGAAATACGACTACGTTCATGAAATATTCATTATAAAAATGTCTTTCTCATTTGTGTATTTAGTTATTTTAAAGTATATTAAATATCCACTTGTGAAACTAAAATAAGCAATCGTGAATCATGAGAGTAAGCGCTACTTTGTTTTTCCTTCAAATTATATGCATCTATTTTCTTTATGTCAATATGTATCATAGCAAACAAATTAATCATGAGTTCGTACCTAAATTAGTAACACAATTACTACTTAAAACTACATTAAATAGCGTTTGAAAGTACTGGGAAGCTTAAGAAATGCCTGATGTGTACGTGAAGACTTGAACATCCGTAGGCCTCTTTGGATGGCTCATCAAAATACACGCGCAGGCCCGTTACTAATTGCGAAGGCCCCGATCGAACCCAAAACTGATTGATCGAATAGTAAATATTTGCATTTTTTACGATTCTGATTGTATTCGAAGTTCCACTTTTTGAATTGTATTCGCAGTTTCTCTTTTCAAATAGTAATCGCGATTTCACTATTCAAATAGTAATTGCGTTTTTACTTTTCGAATGGTAATCGGCATCTCATCGCAATCACAATTGTATTGTTCAAATATTTGAATAGTATTGCGCAATCTCTATTTAAGATTCCGAATGCCATGCGGCGCTATTCAAATGCTATATGTGCTGAGCAATTTGATTTTCTACTTTTAAGAAAAAAATGAGTCGAAAAAATGTAGCTAATACACAAATGAAATAGGCTTATTATATAAACTTAGGTTTTAAATAATTTAATCGTTAATTTTTAGATAAATTACCAAAATAGTTTGCTTTCTAACAATAACTATAGAATCCCTATCCATTCATTATAGGTATGTTTAATACAGATTATGAAACAATCATATTCATCAATTAAGAAAAACGGTGTTAAACGCAAATAACAAACTTTGTAAATAACGCGATCATTTTCATGTGAATTTATTCCCAATTTATTTTGCATTTTTTGACAGCGGGCTGTGCCGTACAGTATCTGTAGTCAAAAAAGGGTCTCTAGATCTGCTGGTCGTTAAGTCGAGCGATGGCAACGGCTGCCTTTTTTTCAGCATTTGGCAATCTATCCAGCTGTTCTCTCATTCTTCCATTTTGTCAGCAGATGTCAGTGCTGTTTAAAAATAATCGTGACCATTTTTTTTGTACGGGAAATGACGTGCTAAAAAGGAAAGGATTCTCGTGAAGCTCTGTCACCCGCCACTATTTTTTATAGCAATCCAATCTATTCTTCGTGACTGGCAACAGTCAAAACGTCAGATTTTGGTGTTCCCAGAGCGGGAACACTGCGGGTTAAAGGGTTAAAGCAGAGAGTAAAGAGTTGTTTTTTTTTTTTTAAACAACACATTTCTTCAAAATATAGCAGGATCGTTTCTTAATTTGGGGTTCCGGGGCAGCTGCCCGTGTGCCCCTGCTTTAGTCAGGTTCCGCATACAGGTAAAATTCTTTTACAAAATAGGGTCGTCAAAAGTGTAACTGGATGAGATATTTTTCATTAAAAATGTTGAGTTGAAACTACAGAAGGCAGCAGTGCTTTTAATACTGAAAACATCCGGTCACAATTTATCACGAAAGTATTCGATACATTTAATACAAGCATTCACCATCTCCTTAATGAACTGCAACGGAAGTGTATATTCATCACTCGTAACGACTTCCAATGAACCCAAAAAAAAAAAATATATATATTTTCTCGTACATTAATCTCCTAATAAATAACCACAAAGGTTTTTTCCCCCGTTCGCAATTAAAAAGAGCCCAAAAAATCCTAAATCTGTTCTTCGGTTTCTGTGGGTATCATCTCATGGAAAAACAACCGAGCATTCATTAACGGATAAATCGGATTTTTTCGCCCGGATTCAGGCCATTAACAGCAGTTTTAAACAGAGGCGATGGCTGCATACGTTCTTTATTATTATTTTTTTTTTCCCTGCCGTTATGGCCACAGTGAAAGAGAAGCGAACTCGCCAGCTAATGTTCATCTTATTGAGAAGCCACAATGACAATGAAACATTTAAAAAAATCTGGAGTGACTCCACTCGACTTTCCGAACACTTACGATTAAGATCATGACCAAGCATTTAAATAAATTTGAATCGATGAACCATTCAAACATATATACCAAATTGAAACTCAATCGAATGCACCGTTTAAACGCTTGCGCTACTTTCAAGAATTTCTCCCCATATGCCATTATGCCATAATATAAAAGAAAGTTTTTTCGTAGCCCTGTAGGAGAACTATAAGTCCTATACACACCAAAATCAATACCGGTCTTAGGATGGTGGTTTATAACATATATACCCAATTTGTGCTCAATCGAATCTACCGTTTAAACGCTAGCGCACTTTCAAGAAAGTCCACCCATAGGCCCTAATGTAAAAGAAATATTTGTCGTAGCCCTGTAGAAAAACTATAAGTCCTATACACACCCAAATCAATAGCGGTCTTGCGACGGTGGTTTATGACATATATATCCAATTTGAGCTCAATCGAATGCTCCGTTCAGGAGCTATCGTGTTCACTCACATACACACAAACACACATACACACACACACATACACACATACATACATACATCTCGTAAAAATAGCATAAATGGATTCAGAAGCCCTCAAAACGTGTCAAAACACCAAAATCTCGAAGTCGAATTTTTTCATGATTACAATACTTTCCTTACATGGTACATGTTCGGAAAGTAAAAAGAGAAGATGGGGACGGTTTGTAGCTGTGTGTTTTAAAGCAGCAACTGCCTTTTTTTTAACTAGGGGCCAAAGCCCCTAGACTCGAAAGGCTTTGTCCCCTACGCTCGCTTTTTGTATGAGGCATGAGGCCTCAAATAAGGCTTATTGTAAAAAAAAAAAAGGCAAAATTGGCAAAACCCAAAGATTGGATCTGATAGAATGTTACCGAGGTACACATTCCTTGGTCCTTGCATGTTCCTTAGAACAACTTCACCCTACGAAAAAAATAAATAAAATAAACACTCAAAATACTGGTGCTAAACGATAAAATAAATAAAAACTTTGTGAAAAAAGCACACATAAAATGCTACTTAAAGGATTTACGATCGTTTCTAACAAAAATTCTTTCTTTTTTTCATCAGACAAGCCCTTTGACTCGTTGAGGAGAGGGAACTGAAAAAGATAAAACCTAGGTTGTTTAGGTACCTTTTTAAAACCTAGGTAGAATTTACACATAATTACAACGTTGCTATATAGTAAAATCACTGTTAATGTTTGAAATGAGTTTTATTCAAAATATTTGTAGCTCCGTTTTGAATACAAATATTTTTAAAAAAATCTGGAGTGACTCCACTCGACTTTCCGAACACTTACGATTAAGATCATTACCAAGCACTTAAATAAATTTTAATCGATGAATCATTCAAACATATATACCAAACTGAAACTCAATCGAATGCACCGTTTAAACGCTTGCGCACTTTCAAGAATGTCTCCCCATATGCCATTATGCCATAACATAAAAGAAAGTTTTGTCGTAGCCCTGTAGGAGAACTATAAGTCTTATACACACCAAAATCAATACCGCTCTTAGGATGGTGGTTTATAACATGTATACCGAATTTGAGCTCAATCGAATGTATCGTTTAAACGCTAGCGCACTTTCAAGAAATTTCCCCCATAGGCCATAATGTAAAAGAAATCTTGGTCGTAGCCCTGTAGAAAAACTATAAGTCCTCGACACACCAAAATCAATACCGGTCTTGCGACGGTGGTTTATGACCTATATATCCAATTTGAGCTCAATCGAATGCTCCGTTCAGGAGATATCGTGTTCACTCACATACACACAAACACACATACACACACACACACACATACACACACATACACACATACATACATACATCTCGTAAAAATAGCATAAATGGATTCAGAAGCCCTCAAAACGTGTAAAAACACCAAAATCCTGTAGTCGAATTTTTTCATGATTATTATACTTTCCTTACATGGTACATGTTCGGAAAGTAAAAAAAAAAAAACCATCGTCGGTAGCTAAAGCCCTGCTTATTACTTAAAATTGTAACAACGAAACAGTCGCCTGTGTTAAAACAAACGGCCCTCCCGCTACTTCCTGGCAACCCTTTGGCAAAGGAAGCTTCATCTCCTTGCCTGCATGTATAGCAAGCAGCCCTATTATTAATACTTACACACTCCCTCTAGACAGAGCGAAAGCGTAAACAACTCCACTCCACTTCCCTTTCCGAGGTTAGAATTCCTAATTAAACCGCGAAAACGTTCCTTTTGATTGGACAGGAACACACGGCTTTTACACACTCGCCAGAAAAGGCTTTGTTGTTCATTAGGGCGCGTTTAAAATGCAAACAGAGACATGTTCTCTGGTTTAAAAAGTTTATATTTAAAACATTAAAGGGTTTCTGGAAAACGATCGCAAGTGACATGATAATGGGAGAGAGGAAATTGGATTTAAATAAACGCGCAGAGTGTTTTGGCTTGCTTAGTGTATATACACTCTCGGCAGTTAATGTACATAATTAATAGGGGCCGTGTTCAAAAGTTTTAAATGCGTGACACTTTATGCATAAATAACGACCCATCCGTTTCGTGCGTTGCCTTGGTAACGATATGGTTTTCTATAAACCAGTGGACGATGATTGAAACATAAATAGTGTTGTTTGAATGACATAAAAAGACTGCCCCAAACTGGATGTTAATAAAAATGGATAAATTAATGCTGCAAGTAAATTAATTTTTGTAAAAGATAATATCGCGAGTTCTATAGGTTTAGCATGCTATTCACGGAAAAAAAAATTTACTTGTGATACTTATAGTATCTGTTCGTCATTTTTAAAATATGCGAAATTAAACGTGTCATTGCTGGCGAGTATCATTTGAGTCATTCATATACAATTTTGGGGATCTTTCAGAAAATTTTGAAACATTCATCTCATAAACATAACGTAATAATTTTTATATTATGAGTTGCCCTGAAGACCGCAGCCTGGGGGGGGGGGGGGTCATGGGGTTCGATCCCCCTCCCTCTGAAGTTCTAGTCAGTGCATTAGTACAGTCAACTCCGGTTATAGTGAACCTCTGGGGACCAGCAAATTTCGTTCACTCTACCGGAACTTCAATAAAACCGAAGTTGTACCATACTGAACAATAAAACGGAACGCAAAACTAGAAAATAGCATTTTATGCAAATACTGAATGTTTATTAAGTAAATCAAGCATAATGGATCGCATTTATGGTTATAGAAATATTTAGTAAGTAAAACAAATTAATCTCATTCATAGAAATAATGTACATTCCATTCAGTATGCAAAAGGTGCTGTCGCTTTCAATTTGTGATATTGCATTGGGGATGGAAAATGAAGTCATCCAAAGTCAAGAGCGAAATTTCCACTTTTGGTTCACTTTCAAAAATCCAATGCTTCTGTTGGTGAATGCTTTTAAAGATTAGAATGCATTACAGTGGCGGCTCGTGGGATACAGCAAGTACAGCCGGGCTGCACTTGAAATCATCAGCACATACTTTAAAATAATTTATTCTACTAATTTTCCTAAATTCAGATTAGAATTATGGAATTCCTATGGTAAATTAAAAAAATCTCCAAAAAAAAAAAAAAAACCAAACAAAAAAACCGTATTGTGGCCAGACCGCTCATTCAGAAAAAAAGCACTTTAATCTTCCCGCAATTCAATTGGGAAAATCTTTGGTTCAGCCCAGAGCACTGATAAGAAAATTGGCAGCACCGTTGCCATGACAAAGGTAACGTAAGCATTTCCTCGGGCATAGGCTATAATGGGGGTACGCAGCTAAGACTCAGCTCATTCAAGATTTTGAAAGGTCGGCAGAACCTGTGAATTCGACTCTCTGATTGGCTCGAGAAGTGAGGGAGGGAGTAAGGAGAATATTTGTTCGGCAAACTCTCGACTTTATATTGCTGAATTCATCAAGAAGGTAAACCTGAATAGACGCTTATGAATGGACAATGACCCATCAAAGCAGTATTGTTTTTAAGTAAGCAAGAACTGGCATTGAGAGGACATGGCGAGCGAGAAAATTCTTTAAACATGGGAAATTTTAAAGAGCTTTTAAAATTAAGGATATCTGAATTAAAACAATGCCTTTTTATGGGGACATCACTGACCGATTCGCATGTTTAAAAGAAAGGAGAATTGATTTGACTTATAAAAAATAAGTACGTTTTCTTTTTTTTTTTCTTTTCTTCTCAAGTTATCGTTACAAAAGAAAATTCTAAGGAAACTTCGAATCAGACACGGATGAATGCAATTTTGAGGATAAGAGCGGCTGGTTGAAATTTATGTCCATTTTATGGAAAAGTAAAATAGTATCTCTTACATTTTTTATGTAATTTCTTTTTTTTCCTCGTTAAGGGCTTAATCCGCCAGCTTTCGAATTCAATAACAAAGATTTTCCATTCCTGTCCGGAGGAGGGGGGGGGGGAGGCTGATATGCTTCCGGCTGCACTAACAGTTTTGACCACGGGCCGCCACTGATGCATTACAGCGATGAAAAAAATTATGACCCTTTCCCGCCCCCCCATTCTTTAGCATAAATATGTTAGCGCAGACCCTGACGATTCCCCTTTATTTCGGAACAGGAAATGATTGATATAATCTTTCTGTCTATTCGAACACAAAAGAGACACTCTTATCACCTCTACCGTCCAAAATTTTTTAAGTTCACTATAACCGAAGTCGGGGTTCACTCAAACCGAAAAATACTATGAACATTTCTAACGGTTGTGAGTCGGAACTCATGAAGTGCTTTCATTATAGCAGAAAGTTCACTATATACAGGTTTTCTTTAGCCGGAATTGGCTGTAGTTTGTTATTTGCATTGACTCTGGAAATCAATTATAGAGGTGAAAATAATTCAACGCTACATATTCCCCCCCCTAACGATGAAATTTCCTGCCTGCGGCCTTGAACTCCCTAAATTATCTTTGATTATAATAGACTCATAATCAATTGGATTAAAAGTACCTAAACTTTGATTTAAAGCTTGTTCCTTACAAAATTATTCTTTGTTAAGTGTTTCTTACAGCTTAATCCAGAAAGTTCTTAGAGGCTGTAGTCAGTACTTAGTAGATTCGACTTCGTTCACAATAACTAAACCTTAATTTTTTTTAATTCGCCGGTTAACACGATTTTTGGGTCTGACTTCTACATGTTAAATTTTAGTTTCTCCTACGCCAAAACTAAGGAAAATATTTTTTTAAAATGAAAGTTTGCTTTTGTATAAATTAAAGAAAATTTTCAATTTTTTGGTAAAAATCACTGATTTATATATATTTTTTTTTATAATACCACTCTAAATTATGATCAGAAAAGTTTTTGCTGGATATAAGTCCTTTTTTATTCAAGATTTGTGTTAAACAATAACATAAAAATGTAAAATAATAAGAAATGAATGTCTAAAAGTGAATAGATTTCCTATTTCTTTTATTTTCGTATGAACCAATAATAATATTACAAATAATACTACAAATAATACTACAAGCAATACTACAGAATTACAAATAATAATACAGTTTACTTTCGGGTTCATCCAAGTGCTGCCATCTTTCGTTTATGAAATAAATTAAAGTATACTTATCGACGTCAATCAGACAAAATCAAATTTTAAGAACTAAAAATGAAAATTTAAGTGTTTTTCAATGTCTAGAATCAGAATTTAAGCATGAGAACAGAACCCCCCCCCTTTTTCTTTCTTCTTCTTCTTTTTTTTTTTTTTTTTTTTTTTTTTGTTGACCAGTGTTATGGGTTTCCATGTTTTTCCCTGCTCCCGGGATTTCAATTGTCTTAATCCAAGTCCTTTTCTTTCTAAAGATTTTTTGTTATACTCCATACCCTGAAGAATCATATTGCAGATTATTTTTTTTCTTTTTAGGTATTGTAACTTGCCATGAATTAAACCAAACGCATCAGAGTCTGGCATAAACAAGCCTGTAATTCAAAACGGAATCACACCCTTGTGCCAAATCAAGCGCCATGCATGAAATATATTCTAATGTAAAATAGGAATTTATATCAATAAATTTTCACTCTTGAAGAAAATCGTGCATTAGGTTACATATGCAAATGCATTTCTTTTAGTACGAAAACCTTAAAACAGAAGCACTATCGTATTTAAGTTTCAACGGATAACACGATCGTAAAATATTGCGGTGATTTTCTTGTTTGTTACCTTTCAAAAGTTTAAAATTTATTTCAATGTCTTGGGAAATGTTCACATAGCGAAAATGTTTTAATATACGATGTTGTATTTTGTAATGCGATTTATATGTACAATTTATAACTATTTTTACTTTCCGAACATGTACCATGTAAGGAAAGTATTGTAATCATGAAAAAATTCGAATTCGAGATTTTGGTGTTTTTACACGTTTTGAGGGCTTCTGAATCCATTTATGCTATTTTTACGAGATGTATGTATGTATGTGTGTGCGTGTGTGTGTGTATGTGTGTGTGTGTGTGTGTATGTGTGTTTGTGTGTATGTGAGTGAACACGATAGCTCCTGAACGGAGCATTCGATTGAGCTCAAATTGGATATATATGTCATAAACCACCGTCGCAAGACCGGTATTGATTTGGGTGTGTATAGGACTTATAGTTTTTCTACAGGGCTACGACAAAGATTTCTTTTACATTATAGCCTATGGGGGAATTTCTTGAAAGTGCGCTAGCGTTTAAACGGTAGACTCGATTGAGCTCAAATTGGGTATATATGTTATAAACCACCGTTGCAAGACCGGTATTGATTTTGGTGTGTATAGGACTTATAGTTTTTCTATAGGGCTACGACAAAGATTTCTTTTACATTATGGCCTATGGGGGGAATTTCTTGAAAGTGCGCTAGCGTTTAAAGGATAGATTCGATTGAGCTCAAATTCAGTATACATGTTATAAACCACCATCCTAAGACCGGTATTGATTTTGGTGTGTATAGGACTTATAGTTCTCCTACAGGGCTACGACAAAACTTTCTTTTATGTTATGGCATAATGACATATGGGGAGAAATTCTTGAAAGTGCGCAAGCGTTTAAACGGTGCATTCGATTGAGTTTCAATTTGGTATACGTTTGAATTATTCAACGATTAAAATTTATTTAAGTGCTTGGTAATGATCTTAATCGTAAGTGTTGGGAAAGTCGAGTGGAGTCACTCCAGATTTTTTTTTTTTTTGAACGATGTAACCATCCACATGCTTTGTCTTGACGCTACGGTAGCAATTACTAAAAGATGCAGCAAAAATGCCAATAAATTTTGCTTGCGGAAATTTAAAATTTCCGTCGAGTCAGTTGCAGTGAATCAATTTAACCCTTTGCTGTCTTTAAACTTAGACATGGGTGTCTTCAGTGGCGGCTCGTGGGTTATTTAAAAGGAGGTTCACGAAACAAATTTCGAAAATGAAATAGGCAGATACGACGCACCTTACACATTAAAATAGATTTGCGTTTGCAGCAGCTAAAGGAAAACAATGCACACAACTGAAAGAAAACTAGTCATCTTGGGTCTTAAGTTGCGTCACAAAGATAAGTTTTAGCAAAGGTGCTGTCATGATTCGTTTCATTTCAATTTATTTTTCAAAGGATAATTTGAAAAATGCCATTGCTTTAGCTCCGAAACACGTCTTTGACTCCGATCTTAATTATTGATAGTCGTTTGTAAAAAAAAAAATAATGTAGTGAAAAATGATAGAAATAAAGAAAATATTAAGAAAATGAAATAAAAATTAACTAACCGAACGTAACGAACCAAGGCAAAATCCTGAAGCGATACCGCAAAAAATTGGCCCTGTGTGCACAAGGAAATTGTACGCATGGAATAGTGGGGGGAGGGGCGAGAGAGTAAAACTCACGTTTTAAATTCGCATAAATCTAGATGTGTGCTTAATATTTGTTTTAAATTTAATTTGTCATGTGTTTATTCTTTAGTTTTTCCTTTAGAGGGTTTACGTGCTCATTCGCTCAAATGCAAGAGCCGCCACTGAAAATAGGGTCGTTTAATTTCGGACAACCTGTATGTCGACTGGCAAAAACCCGGAATGAACGAAATAGGAGTTTATTGCTAATAATAATGATGATGAAACAAAATGTTAAATAACTAAATTTCCTACTTAATCATCATTTTAAAAAATGATGCGCCATTTTCGTTTCACCGTACTATTTTAAACCACAGAATAATATTTCTGCAGACGCCGTTTTTCAAAATGTTCAGCGAGCGTGTTAAGTTTTCACTTAAAGCTGTTGGTTCTATAAAATTTTTGCGCGCCAAAACAAAATGCCGGAAAAATGCCTCGTACAGAGTATTTAAATTTAAAAGTGTGAAGGGGAAAAAAAAGCGGAAATTGGGAAGCGATGTGTTAAATATATTTTCGTTGAATAATGGGCTGCAACAATTTGTGGTTCAAAAACAAAAAAATATGAAAACAACGCGAAAAGTGATTTATTTTAGTTAATGAGAAAAAAAATAATTATCTGGAAGAGACTTAATGTTTACCTTTGAATATTTGTTAAGGTACTGGAATTAATGTTTTGACAGATGCAGAGATTTTAGTATCGTTTGAAAAAATAAAAAAAGTTCGTTTATTAATCAAATTGACATTTTTAATTTTTTTCTAATGCGTGTTGTCTTAATAGGTACGCTTGACGCACAATTTATCTTACGTGGATGAAAAAAAACATATATTGATCTGCGAGACGTTTTTAGTTATAGTGTGTTATTCAAGTTCAAAACGTTGCATTTATTTTATTCTAACATCAACTTTAAGGGTTTGTCCTTTTATAACAACATTTGTCTTAGCAACATGTTGAAAAGTGTTATGCTTTCTGAATGACTGTCTGTACCTCTGTTCTCTAACTGCCGACGTATATATATGATTCTATTGCTACGAGATTTTTGCATGTTATTTTAATATACCGGGAGTTTCAAAATACTGGGTGTCTCCGAATTCATAGGCCGAATTTTAAGGGTAGATTATAAATATATACTATATATAAAGAAACATTTTTGTACAGCAGTGTGGGGGGGGGAGGGACAGGGAAAGTTTCATGAGGTTTCAGCAAGATGGGAATCCATCCATTTCCATTATAATATGCGTAATTACCTCAGCAATTTCTGTTTTTCAGCCTACATTTTTCATTTACAACACCTCATTAAAAATGCAAGCGGAAAAACGCAAATTCAAAGGTAATTATCGCAATATTGCAAAAACAGGTGGATCCCCATCCTGCTGAAAATACACGGTACTTTTCATTTTCGAACCAATATTGCTATATGAAAAAAGCTTCTTTATATGTACCTTACCTACTCTTAAAGCTTATGAATTCGGAGACACTCTGTAATGTTGCAGCGATTATCTCTTAAGGGTGTATGTCGAAGAAAAACAAATCTGTTTGTAGTCTTGGTACACAAACTGAAATAAACTAATAACACCAGGGTCTCCAAAAAATTCCAGAAGGTTCTTCACAAGCTGCTTTACACTCTGCAAAAAGAGAAAAAGCTGTGGCTTTTGTGACATTTTCAGAAAAAAATTCTTAAACATGGATCTGAGCTGCAAGATTTTGCGAACATTTCCGATTTTTGAGAATTTTTTCCAGAAGTTTTGAAACGGATACAGATGGATCGTTTATTTCAGTATGTTGTACAGCTTGTAAAGAGACAGTTTCAAAATGCTGAAGTGCATGGCATCATTAGTTTATTTGAACTGATGTACCAAAATCATATGATTTTTTTCGAACAACACCGCTAAACCGTAAGGGTTCACAACATTTATTTTCAATTAGAAAAGTCTGTCAAATATACAGTAGCTTTCAGAGAGGGCAATTTTTACTTTCCGAACATGTACCATGTAAGGAAAGTATTGTCATCATGAAAAAATTCGAATTCGAGATTTGGGTGTATTGACACGTTTTGAGGTCTTCTGAATTCATTTATGCTATTTTTACGAGATGTATGTATGTATGTATGTGTGTGTGTGTGTGTGTGTGTTTTTGTGTGTATGTGAGTGAACACGATAGCTCCTGAACGGAGCATTCGATTGAGCTCAAATTGGATATATATGTCATAAACCACCGTCGCAAGACCGGTATTGATTTGGCTGTGTATAGGACTTATAGTTTTTCTATAGGGCTACGACAAGGATTTCTTTTACATTATGGCCTATGGGGGGAATTTCTTGAAAGTGCGCTAGCGTTTAAACGATACATTCGATGGAGCTCAAATTCGGTATACATGTTATAAACCACCATCCTAAGACCGGTATTGATTTGGGTGTGTATAGGACTTATAGTTCTCCTACAGGGCTACGACAAATCTTTCTTTTATGTTATGGCATAATGGCATATGGGGAGAAATTCTTGAAAGTGCGCAAGCGTTTAAACGGTGCATTCGTTTGAGTTTCAATTTGGTATATATGTTTGAATGATTCATCGATTAAAATTGATTTAAGTGCTTGGTAATGATCTTAATCGTAAGTGTTCGGAAAGTCGAGTGGGGTCACTCCAGATTTTTTTTTTTTTTTTAAGAGGCTGTACACATACAAAAATACAAGATTTAATTTTTATAAGGTCCCGCATTTCCTATCCCTTGGTAAAATAATATTGCTCTTTTAATATCGCTCAATTATAATGGCCTTTGCAACGCACTTGATCTTCTTGTAGGAAATATTTCCCCTTCCAAATATAACGCTGTCCAACGTAGGCAGGTGTTTTCTCCCTAATTAAACTTAATCTAACGTAAAGTAGTTAAGGAGCCGTAAATCGTTGGACGATAGCCGATATAAAAAGGAGTTTTGTGAATATTCTTCTGCTCAGGTGATTAGTCATAACTTGTGAGGGGCGGGACTTCGTGAATGGATGGGGGAATTCCATATTTTATGTATTTTATTTGGAAGAATATTTCCATGCAGAACACACTGATCGTTATAACTTTTAACCCTTTAACGCGCAGTGTTCCCGCCCTGGGAACACCCAACTCTGACGTTTTGGTTGTTGCCAGTCACGAAGAATAGATTGGATTTCTATAAAAAGAGTGGCGGGCGACATAGCTCCAAGAGAATCCTTTACTTTTTATCACGTCCTTTCCCGTCAAAAAATGGTTACGATTCTTTTTAACAGCACTGACATCTGCTGAAAAATGGAAGAATGCGAGAACAGCTGGATAGATCTCCCGATGCTGAAAAAGGAGCAGCCGTTGCCACCACTCGACTTAACGACCCGCAAGAGGGCGGACGATCGAAACGTTCATCGCGTGCCACAGACCGAGAGACCCTTTTTTTGACGCAGCTGGCTGTGCGCGCACAGTCGAGCGATATCAACGACTGTCCTTTTTTCAGCATTGGGAAAGGATTGCGCCTCTAAGGGTTAAGTTTCATGGCTGCATCTAATAAATATTTTCGGCTGCTACGGCGCATGAAGTTCTGTGACTGCATTGGAAGATCCTGTAAGAACTGTTTATAAAGCGTTGCATGAATCGTGTTTGTAAAAGGTTTATGCCACGCTTTCAATACGAGTGAGCGCTGTAGAACTTTGTTCACTGATCTTTCTCTGGGAACGGGGCCCACTATGGCCGAGGGGATTTAAAACATTGAATAGGATATAAGTGAACGTCCCGCATTCGGACTTAACATGCGGTTATCGGTCTGAAGGTCTGGAATTTGGGGTGGGTTTCTCCAGATGTATCTAGAATACGCTTATAAACCCTTAAAAAGTCCTCTGAATAAGGCAACTCTTATACTTTCCAGACAGCTAGCTTTGCCTTAATACACAATACAACTCTCTTGAAACGTACAGTTTTTTTATGACTGTACGCAAGAGACATAGGTACAGATACGTTTCTGCTGGAAACAGTTTCATAATCGACGCGTTCGCTACCGCACTATTTTAATAGTCAACCTTTACACTCAGATGGCGTTACACAAAAATGAAAAGGTAAGTGCCCCTACTCCTGACAGACGGGACATTCCTCTATAAAAATGAGTCGACAGTAGGAGTCTGAATCAAGTACCTATTGTCTTAGGAAACTCTGCTTAGTTTTTGGATTCGTAGCTTAAAAGTCCATTGTGTGTATGATAAGTTCTAGTCAACAGTTCACTTGTCAGGGCGGAGCATACATTTTATGGCTTGTAGAAAGTTGGACGAACGGTCTTCAATACGCAGTTAACTGAAATGAATGAGCGATAGCACATTTTATAACAATCACCTAAACACGGAAGCTTCCTCAATGGCTGCATTTCGCATACAGTCAAATCCTTCTACAGGCTACAATTCGGTGGGAATTCTCGAGCAAAACCGACATCTGTTCCTCAGCATACAACCATGAAGGATTCACTAACAGCATTCAAAAATAAACTTCTCGAAACAAAGTGGAGAAGGTTGTTTATTATACAGCAATGCCACGAAGAGGTGCTTCTAAGCAGAACCAAGACTTTCTCTGCTAGAAAATAATTAAAGTTGCTTTTTAATCTGTAGGGGAAGAGCGGCATTTCTGCTGTTCCTGCCTTATATAGCCATGGGCAGCCATAGGATTGCTTGGGGCGGAGGGGTAAGTGATATGTCCTGCCCTAGAAAGATTCTATGTTTTAGTATTGTTACGAATTTTCGGGGCAACCCGCTGCTCTGTGTCTTAAAATGGTTTAAAATTCGTATTCTACGCTTGAAATAGATAAATTTTGTTTTTTGTTGCATCAAAATCGGCCAATTAGAACCGGAGATATGGAGGTTTCGGTTTAGCATTGTTTTTCAATGGAGGTTCTAGAAAACTCGAGAAACATTAGTCCTAGAGCTTAGATCTCTTCTTATTTGGGGACTTATTTTTGGCGCCAAATTTGGCGTTGTTTCGCCAAAAGTCGCCAAGCTTGGCGACTTTTTGGTCATTGGGCGCGATTTTCCCAATGGGGCCTGGAAGTTGTTTTTCCTGCATTAAAACGCATAATAACCTAACATTTCTCTTCTATGACGTAATCAAAATTCACGCTTTATGTAGAACCCTCGAGAAATAGACTTTTCTGGAAACCTCTTGTACCTCCGGCGTCGGCTATTTATAGAAGCGCGCGTCGCCCCGACAGTTCAGTGTTGATCAAGCTTTGAGAGAGTGAATACGCTTGCTTTGTGAAGGAAGCTGTGTTTCGCGCTGATTGTGAAGCTTTGAATTTAAGTGCTGTGTGTCAATTCTTCATCGCTGAGTCTTGACTGTTAGTGTTATTTCTCGTATCGAGACTGTTAGTGTTATTTCTCGTCGAGACTGTTAGTGTTATTTCTCTTATATTTTCACTGAATTCTTGCCAGTGAAAGTGTTCTATTTTGTGTGAGAAATACAGTATTTTTGAGAGCTTCTGATCTAAGCGAAATGTTAAAAGCACATGACTGCTAGATTGTGCTTGTGAATTGTATACAGCTGATTGTTCTACGAAGTTCTAGAAGCAATAAAGTTTGTGTTCCACCCTGACAAGTGACATTTTACTTGAACTTTTTACACCAACTGGACTTTAGAACGACGAACCCCAGGAGTAGCAGAGTAATTCCGCAACAGTATTAAGCATTTTTTAAGACATACCGGTACGAAAATCATTATGGTAATAAGTATTTTTCCTGGAGATGGAGGGGCAATGGCCCCTCTCGGGCCGTAGATATAGGCACGCATGCGAACAGCTTGCAGAGTTTGAACTCAACAAAATAAAAGAGTTTTTGTTTGTAAATTAGTATCGTATATATACTGTCTGCATTTTAATTGACTCTGTAACATCCCACAAACTCTGAACTCTTTTTCCCCCGTCTCATTCAGGCATTGCGTCACGATCTCCCTTCCTCCCTCCTCTCTCTCCATATAGACTTTTGTTTTTGACCCGTTGGCAACACTGTCGTTTTTTTCATTCAAAAGAAAACGGTCTGAAATGAACTATATACATGCTAGGGATGATACAGGCTCAAGCAAAGCCCGAAAGCACGGGCTCGGGCTCTGTGATTCAAGGAAGGTCTTCAGGCTCGTGAGAAATGTTTCCTTTATTGAACAGACTCCTTGTAAACAGATTTTAAAAGTAATTTATGTGAAAAATAAACTAATGATTATGTTTATTGGATAAACTCACTGAATATGAAGAATTAGAAAGTGGATTGAGATTTCCTATTATATTGGTCTTTAATTTGCACCAACGGAAAAATGTACGATAGTCTGTCCTTGAAGTTATTGATTTTCATGGATCTATTAGTCGAAACTTTCGGGCTCGGGCTCAGACTTCAATAATATCGCTCGGGATCGGGCGGACTCCAGTTAAAAATCCTCGGGCTCGGGCTTAACCCTTTAACCGCAGTGGTATCCCGCTCTGGGATCACCCAACTCGGACGTTTTGACTGTTGCCCGTCATGAAGAATAGATTGCATTTCTATAAAAATAGTGGCGGGTGACCTAGCTCCACCAGAATCCTTTACTTTTGAGCACGTCCTTTCCCGTAAACAAAAGGGTCGCGATTCTTTTTAACAGCACTGGCATCTGCTGGAACATGGAAGTATGCGAGAACAGCTGGATCGATGGCCCCATGCTGAAAAAAAAGGGCAGCCGTTGCCATCGCTCCGACTTCACGACCGGCAAGAGGGCGGACGATCGAAGCATTCATCGCTCGCCACAGATCGAGAGACCCTTTTTTTTTTGACGGCAGCTGGCTGTGCCCGCGCACAGCCAGCAACGGCTGCCCCTTTTTTTCAGCATTGGGAAAGGGTTAGAAAATGAGCCCTGAAATCATCTCTAATACATACCCGACCATAGGCGCACCCACGGAGGGGGCTATGGGGGCTCAAGCCCCCCCTAAAGGTGGAAAGTTAGAATTGAAAAGCATTAAAAATTGGAAATTGTCACAAATGATTTATTTGTTTTCGTTTTTAAAATTGCCTTCAAATTATTTCTAAAATACCTTTTACCAAAAAAGATGATAGTTCTTAAGTAAAAACTAACAGTTAGTATATGAAACACAATTAAACTCGGCTACAACATCGCTGAAATGAGCAGATGATTATTTGACTCTATAATGATTTACATTGCTCGTGAGCTTGTGTCCTATGGGCAAGTTGTCTAGTACCGAATATTTTGACGTTATAACTATAATCGAGGTCACTCTAACCGAGTTCAGCAGTATTTGAAGCCCAGCCCCCCCCCCTAAGCTAAAATCCTGGGTGCGCCACTGTACCCGACCCATCTCTCCTGTTCCAAAATGCAATCGGCTCTTACAATGGGTGGCAAAAGAGAAAAAGGTGCCTTAATATCTGATAATTTTTCCAAAAGAGAGGGTTGTGGGGGAGGGGGAGGGGGGGGGTGGATGATTTATCCTTTTCTTCGTGAAAGACGGCGGCAGGTGTTTCCCCACCTTAATGAAGCTTGGAAGTTAATTCTAACGCGGGTTGAGTAATTAGCGGCATAAATCGCCCGCGCCGATGCGAGAGCCTGACTGCCCCGTGCCTATTCTGGTCGCCGCTGTGTGTCTCGCGGACTCTCGTAAGAGTTATTTTGGGCGCGGGGTGGGGAAGCAGCTCGCTCATTTATTGGGGGTGAGGGATGACTGCTGCTATGAAGAAGGCTTTGTCACGAGTCACGAAGAAGAGCGACTTTTATGAGTTGGAAAGTTTTATTGTTAGGAGGTAATGCAGGGTGTCCCAAAAAGGTGATAACAGATTTTAATTCTTTATCTATTAGAGATAAGTACACAGTGTCAGCTGAAAAAATGTTCAAAAATAAGGTCGGAAATAACACTCCGTTTATTTGCAAAAAAGTGACACTTTTAAAATTTGTATTCGACCCCCGTCGACAGCTGGCTGTCCGCGGGCACAGCCAGCTGTCGTCAAAAAAGCGTCTCTAGATCTGTGGCACCCGATGAACGTTCCGATCGTCCGCCTTCTTGCGGGTCGTTTAGTCGAGCGATGGCAACGGCTGCCCGTTTTTCAGCACGGGGGCCATCTATCTAGCTGTTCTCGCATTCTTCCATTTTGCAGCAGATGTCAGTGCTGTTAAAAAGAATCGCGACCCTTTTGTTTACGGGAAAGGACGTGCTTAAAAAGTAAAGGATTCCCGTGGAGCTAGGTCACCCGCCACTATTTCTATAGAAATCCAATCTATTCTTCGTGACTGGTAACAGTCAGGCTGGCAACACTGGCACTTTTTGAGGGGGGGCCTCGTTTGTCTGGTCTTGCAAAAAAAAAAGCTGTAAATCTCTGTCTCGTCTCCCAAAAAGTCGTCTCGCATCCACCCCTATGGATATCCGGTCAAAATGAGCGGTTTTGGTGAGTAGACTTTAATGGGACTGTCCAAGCTCCCTTCCTTTTTTATAGGTTGAGGGAGCTCTTGTCCGGAAAAATCCCTATTCAGCAACCCTTCACGTTTATAAACACAGTGAAACTTCTATGAGCGACCACCTCTGTTAGCGCTTTAACGCGCAGTGTTCCCGCTCTGGGAACACCCAACTCGAACGTTTTGACGGTTACCAGTCACGAAGAATAGATTGGATTTCTATAGAAATAGTGGCGGGTGACCTACCTCCGCGAGAATCCTTTACTTTTTAAGCACGTCCTTTCCCGTAAAAAAAAAATGGTCGCGATTCTTTTTAACAGCACTGAAATCTGCTGAAAGGTGGAAGAATGCGAGAACAGCTGGATAGATGGCCCCATGCTGAAAAAAAAGGGCAGCCGTTGCCATCGCTCGACTGAACGACCAGCAAGAGGGCGGCCATCGAATCGCGTGCCACAGATCTAGAGACGCTTTTTTGACGACAGCTGGCTGTGCCCGCGCACAGCCAGCTGTCGACGGGGGTGGAATACAAATTTTAAAAGTGCCACTTTTTGCAAATAAACGGAGGGTTATTTCCGACCTTATTTTTGAACATTTTTTCAGCTGACACTGTGTACTTATCTCTAATAGATAAAGAATTAAAATCTGTTATCACCTTTTTGGGACACCCTATATATTAATGGCATCATTTTATCTCTCACCCCCTTTATTGAAAATTTTCCGAAAAATGTGTAACAAAAAAAGCGACATAAAAATGCGACATAATTTTACATATATTTAAATACTATTCGTTTACAACAGCTTTAATCTATTGTTACACTATTTCGTAAGCTCTAGAATAGGCATTCCATGTATTTTTCTATAAATAGGTTACAATCCTAAAAATTTCAACATGGAGTTACCAGGCGAAATACCCGAAAGATGAGAGATAAAATGTCATAATCAATAAATATCGTTTCAATGTGGCCATAATGAAACTAAAAAATTAAGGCGGTTCAGGGGGTCTCCCCCTGACGAGACTCTAACAGCCGAGTTTATATATATATTTTTTTTATCATTCCTTTTCCTTAGTTGTGAAAAGTTTATACTTCTTTGAGCGAACACCTCTCTTAACGACCGGTTTTTTGCGGAAAGGACGGTGGTCGCTCCCGAAAAGCTTCACTGTAAATGAATTTTTACCTCTGGAAAAAAAAAAGGGAGAGAGTTTTGTAATTTAACCCTTTGAGGCGCAACCCTTTCCCAATGCTGAAAAAAGGGCAGCCGTTGCCATCGCGCGACTTAACTACCAGCAAGATGGCGGACGATCGAAACGTTCATCGCCTGCCACAGATCTAGAGACCCCTTTTTTGACGACAGCCGGCTGTGCGCACAGCCAGGAAAAAATGTTCAAAAATAAGGTCGGAAATAACACTCCGTTTATTTGCAAAAAGTGACACTTCTAAAATTTGTATTCGACCCCCGTCGACAGCTGGCTGTGCGCGGGCACAGCCAGCTGTCGTCAAAAAAGCGTCTCTAGATCCGTGGCACCCGATGAACGTTTCGATCGTCCGCCCTCTTGCTGGTCGTTCAGTCGAGCGATGGCAACGGCTGCCCTTTTTACAGCATGGGGCAATCGATCCAGCTGTTTTCGCATTCTTCCCTTTTCCAGCAGATGCCAGTGCTGTTAAAAATAATCGTGACCCTTTTTTTACGGGAAAGGACGTGCTCAAAAGTAATGGATTCTCGTGGAGTTATGTCACCCGCAACTATTTTTCTAGAAATCCAATCTATTCTTCGTGACTGGCAACAGTCAAAACGTCAGAGTTCGGTGATCCCAGAGCGGGACCACTGCGCGTTAAAGGGTTAAATGCTTTTTAGAAAGAGGCAGAAAATAGCAAATTACTTTATGGCCCAAATTAAAAAAACAAAAAAGAAGTTCAATCCAATTGGACTAAAATGTTGCATAATTGCGGGTTCCCATCTTTAGGAGAAATCGAAAAGGGCTGCATATGCATTAATGAGCGGATATCGTGCCCGGGCACACTGCAGCCGTACCCACCCGACGTGGATCGAAACCTTGATAACGATTGAGACAGCAAATCAAAAGTAAAGAAGCTCTAAAAATTGTAATTTCTTTTCCGATAGATTAAAAACAAAATACTCTGCTGGGTTTTGTTTTTTTTCCTTCCGACAAAACCTCTTTTTATTCTTCCTCTAAAATTATGTAGGGAAAATAATGTTTTGAATAAAATCTAGGGGTTTTTTTAATGCGCTGAAATAATTTTTTTTAACTCGTGCCTTGAATGTCGTTCGTCGATTTTGTTGTGAGGTGTCATTTGAGTGTTCTTTTTATTGCTTTGTTCGCTAAAAATTTAAAGAGTTTTACTTTTTTTTACACGCTTAAATCTATTGATTAAAACTAACACTCATTTATTGATTAAATTTCTTATCGGCCGATTTAAATCCTTTTACGCCAAAAAATACTCATTCAAGACAATAATTTTTGAAAGCCTCAATTCGCCCCAGCACTCCACATCCGCTATATTCTATTTAACTCATTTTCCGCAAAAATCTTGTCTAACTGGAGAATTATGTCTGTCTCTTCTCCCCCCCCCCCCACCCAAGACCCATATCCTATTACTGTCACGTGACCACGCTCTTAACGGATCATAGTAAAAAACGCGGCTAGGCCATAGTTGTGTGTGTATTCCGCTGGTGATAGTTTTATGTTATATCCGAATACCAAATGCATCTTTTTCATATTCAGAGTTGTGAAATAAATTCAGCCTAGATATAGAGGAGATGCTTTAGGTAAAGATTTCGCTTTAATGACATAGTTTCTTACAATTGGATTATAAAAAGCTGTTGTAATACAAATGAAGCTATGATATCTCCATACAAAGTGAGTAAGTAGTATTTTACCTTTTTCATGTCAATAAATTGGGTTGCTGCTTTCATTAAATCTCACAGCTGGTTTAACCATGATTGCATTTCTGTATTCTGACTGTACTGTGAATTCGTTTTATAACGAGAGACTATAGTGAAATTATATTCTATTTATTAAAAAAATACTTTTTTATAGTGTATTTAGATATATATAATGTATTTGCCTTGATTTAAAATTTATTTTCTCGGGCTTATAATAATAGATTAGAGGTCTGATAATAAAAAATGAAGAAAACGAATCATTCATTATATTAATCAAAAGCAGCAAATTTTTATAAAACACCCTTTTTCTAGCTTAAAATAATAATCTTAATTGAGTACAGATATGTTAATTAAAAAAGGGCTGATTTTGCAAAAACGCTCCTTCTATAGCTTAAATAATAATCATAATTGAGTACAGTTATAGTTATCAAAAACGGACAGACACTCCTCATTTTTGATTATTATTTAGCCTAAATGGAGCTGTTGTAGAATGCTCAAAAAATGAGAATTTTTCGCTCCATTGATTTTTGTCGATTAATGGAGCAAATTTTACTCAATCGGGAGAATGGCTGTTTGAAGTCAAAAATTGAGTAAAAATATACTCCGTTTGATTATTATTTTACTCAATAGATTTAAGCGTGTAAATGCTCAGGTAGTCCCTTCTGTTTAAACTACCTTGAAATTTACTATATTAGGCTTACTTATTGTAGCTTTCCAAACTCGACAAACCGGATACTTTATTCTTCCGCGAAACTCTAATTGAGGTCCTTTTTGCTGTGATAAGTCCTTATTTTTTTGCCTAAAACAATTAAGTTCTTGCTCTGTTTTCGCATGCAATTTTTTAAGCCATTCCCCTTAAAGGTTGTGAGTAAGGGCTTTGGTAGTAGCATGTAAAAAGTCGCTGACGTTGGCCACTTTCGGCGATGCATCCCTGAATTTGTCGCCAACAAATATATTTTCTCAAAATTGAACCCAGCTTGGCGATATCGTCTTTATTTGATGAAAAATTGCAAAACCGTACTATTGCAACCTTCGGATAATAATACGTTATGGTGAGGTCATTTAAAATATTATTTTTAATAAAATTTATTAGGTTATTGTGCCAAGATTTAATTAATTTTACTGGATTTTTTTGTGTTTTTTACTATATTGTGAGCTTTTGCATGTACAGGCTTTTTGATGTTCTTCAAGCTTGCAAACGAAATACTCCCCTCATCCCCTCTAACAATACGACAAAAACCAAAGCGCTTCGCTGGCAGTTATTAGTTCTGTACCTCAGAACCAGACTAACGTAAGTCACACTAGACTAATTTTTCAGGAGGGCACATAAACTGTAAGAAATGAACTCTAGGTCTGGTTGCAGAGTTAATAATTGAATCAGTCAGCAAAAAATTATTGACATTATTAACTTTGTATATACTCAACCCTTTTATAGGTATTTCGTTTAGAATCAACGCTTTAGGGCCCGATTCAAACGAAACAGAGTTCTATCGTTTTCCGTTGCGATCGCGGAAATTTTCGACTGATTCCTATGTTTCCTATTCAAGCGAAACCTGTCTATCGCTTTTGGATCACGTGACACTGCGATCGGTGTTTTGCTATCGCTTTTTCAAAAGCGATCGTTTTCGAGAACATGGCGGACGTACTGTTGATATGAAGATTACAACAACAACGAAGGCGTCATGTACCTCGTTATTTAAAATTACAAAGCAATCCGTTGGAATTATCAGACAGGGAATTCTGCAAGAGATTTAGGTCTGCGGAAAGCTGAATTTTCTCGCAGAACAGAATTTCTGTAGGGTTTATTTTCTGTCGGCCCTTGAGTTCCACTCTAACAGAAACTACGATGCAGGCGCCATCTATAGTCCTCATTTTAAATCGTTTATTGCTCGGTACATTTGATGATTGAAACAGCGCGAAAAAATACATGAATAACGAATAATTTCTCACTAAAATAATCATTCTAGCAACCCTCCTAAACAAATACAAATATCCATACCATTATATTAAGGATGTCTTTGAATGTTAATTATATATCAGAACATAAAATATATAGTAATTCTACCCCTCCCTTATAATTATAAACAGCTTCTCTGCTACAGAAAAATAAAATGTTGTAGGCAAACTAGAGAACAATTATCTACTCTTATACTATTATTAATAATTTTCTAAAAAAAATCTTCATAAAATGTATTTCCATGATTATAAACATACATAAAATATTAACCTAAACCAGTTAAAATTTTAAAACATTAACCTACAATACTGTTGGGGAAAAAAATTAAGACACAGCCTGTTGTCCGTTGCAGCTCAAACATAAATAAATAAACAGTTAGTCGTCGCCATTAAGTTAAAAGTTTTTCCCAGAGAAAGATGCGATTTTTTTATTGGTTAACAGCGACTTTCTACGTCACCGGAAGTTGCGTTTTCACTCTGTGGCGATAAAGTTTCGATCTAGCAAACCTGCAAGTTCGATCGCCTATTTTGTTTCACTTTGAATACACTTTTGCGATCGCTTGTAAAAGAGATCGAACTTCCAAAGAGAAAACGATCGTTCTGGAGACGACCGATCGCGTTTCGTTTGAATCGGGCTCTTAACCTGAAAATTGTATTATATGGACTATATGTTCGTCGGGTTCTGGGGTAGAGAGTTTACGCCCTACATCCCTACGCACTTACCTGAGAATGGAACTCCTAACTCTACAAAGCGGTTATAATTAAACTTTCCCTGTATATAGATTCAAACAACTAGAACAGATTGTAATCGAATTTGGTTAGACACACTGTGAGCTCGAGGAATTAAGATTCGGTTCCAAAAATGTCCACAGGTGTCACTTTGCATGCGAATACAACCAACTTGACTATGGAAATGGATCCTTTAAGCTATTACGAGCAATTTCAATATTTATTCAACAGTTTTTGAGTTTTCATTAACTAATTTAGAGCCCAACTAGTGTCCGAGCGCATAGCAATCTCAACCGGGAGACGGAAGATGCCTGATTCGAGTCCAGGTCGCGCCCGTCGACCTAGCCGTTAGCAGTTTTCCGCGGTTTTTCTCCAAAACATCGCTTACATACGGGTTAGGACCCGTTAGAAAGATCCGGACGCCCCGAAGCACCCCCCCTCCTCTCGGCTTGGATCTTTCGTGTAGACAATCGGCCGTAATCCCAAAATCAATCCCTCACTCCTGGAGCTGACTGCGCCACATAGAGGGCATCTTTTGAACTGAACTCTTTAAAAAAGAACTTCTTGAACGTGTCTCGTGTACGTACTAAACTGGTTGGCCAGTTTCAGCTTTCAGAATGTTGCTCATAAAGGGAAGTTTAATTTGAACGACCCTGTTCTTATTGTGCATTGTACTTGAAATGAATAAAGGACTCTCAACTCCCATAGACTGCCCTGTATTGGAATTCAGTTGTTAGTTAATAAGAGTACTTAACCTTCTACAGACCGAATTCAGATGCAGGCATATTTTAAATTAATTTTTTTGCATATTTTATCTGCTAATGCGTTAGTTAAAGAATATTAGTCATTAAAGTGTGAGTGTGTGTGTGGGGGGGGGGGGAGCATTGTACCCCTCCCCAATTTTCACTGTGCTCCCGATTGGGAACATGGGACATTTCTGACGATACTTTTAGGGGCTATACTTTTACAATGCTTTTATTGGGTGGTTTAAATAATAAGTGATATATTAAGAAAAAAAAAGGAAGCTTAATTTTTAAATTATGCTATGCTTTTATTGGGTGGTTTAAATAATAAGTGATATATTAAGAAAAAAAAAAGGAAGCTTAATTTTTAAATTATGCTATGCTTTTATTGGGTGGTTTAAATAATAAGTGATATATTAAGAAGAAAAAAAAGGAAGCTTAATTTTTAAATTTAAGTAAAGATATGAAGTAAGTTTGAAGAGAGAAGGAGGTATATCAAGGCAGTAAAAATTTATGAAAATGGCTATTTTCATAACTTTTGGTTTTTTTTCTAGTTTCCGGCTCATGATAGAAATGCAACTTCCATTTCAAAAAAAAAATCAAGTCATCTTTTAAACTATTTCTGCTCATTTTTTTCAAGTCAATATGGATGAAATTTCATTTTTCAATTAATTGGATATTCGATATTTCCAGTTGGAAAGATTGGCCTGTAAAAGGTTATCACAGGCGTTAATGATGATCATCTAATCCCGTAATGACAATCTCCTATAGGTAAACCCTATTCAAAAACAAAGATAAATCTATTCTTCACTGCCGAACTTTTTATAAGTTAATTAATTTTTTTTTCTTTTTTTGACGTTCAGTCTCGTGTCGTCCCATCCGGTGATGTTGCGAGGAAATTCTGATCCGATTTTCGTCCTACGTCCCACAGATGAAAAATGCTCGTGATGAAAAATTCGTTAAAAGTGTCATCGATCACGTGGTAGTCGTGTTTAAAAATTAATTTCTGCGATGGAGGGGGGAGATTATTATTTCGGCATTACATCGCGAACGGACGGGCCCATGAAAGCGTGATGATTACATATGTATTTTTTTCTTTTATCGAAGCATATGTGTTCGAATTACGTTTTCCCTACATACTTTTGTCAAACACTGATTAACCCTTTGAGGCGCAACCCTTTCCCAATGCTGAAAAAAGGGCAGCCGTTGCCATCGCTCGACTTAACTACCAGCAAGATGGCGGACGATCGAAACGTTCATCGCGGGCCACAGATCGAGAGACCCTTTTGTGACGACAGCTGGCTGTGCCGCCGCACAGCCAGCTGTCGTCAAAAAAGGGTCTCTCGATCTGTGGCCCGCGATGAACGTTTCGATCGTCCGCCATCTTGCTGGTAGTTAAGTCGAGCGATGGCAACGGCTGCCCTTTTTTCAGCCTTGGACAATCTATCCATCTGTTCTCGCATTTTTCCATTTTTCAGCAGATGTCCCGTGTTAAAAATAATCTTGACCATTTTTTTACGGGAAATGACGAGCTAAAAAGTAAAAGATTCTCCTGGAGCTATGTCACCCGCAACTATTTTTATAGAAATCAAATCTACTCTTCGTGACTGGCAACAGTCAAAACGTCAGAGTTTGGTGTTCCCAGAGCGGGATCACTGCACGTTAAAGGGTTAATTGTTGGAATGTTTTATTTGAGGTACGTTTTCTTATCGAGTATATTGTTGCCGAAAAACATGGCTTAGAGCCGTCATTTTTTTTTCCCAGTTTTCGTTCCGGTTCAACTAAAAAAAAAAAAATATCGGTTTTGTTCCGGTTTTCGGTTCAGTTTCGGTGCGGACGATACTACTTGGAAAAGGGGTGGTAGGTTGAGATGGGTAATTTTAGATTTTGGGGCTCTGTCTTTTTATGATGTTTTCCCATTTTGTTTTATTTCAATTCGGAATTTCAGAAACTATTCCAATTATTGCTAGTTCAAGTGTAAACAGAGACTTAAACATAAAAGAGCGTTGCTAAACTTCCGCTCGCCCCTATCTAGGTGAAATCGAATCAGACTTGACGCATGCGTCCATGGGAGGAAGGCTCTGAGAAACGGAAACAGACTGTACGTGTAATGATCAGTGGCGGCCCGTGGTCAAAACTGTTAGTGCAGCCGGAAGCATGTGAGCCCCCCCCCCTCCTCCGGACAGGAATGGAAAATCTTTGTTATTGAATTCGAAAGCTGGCGGATTAAGCCCTCGCCAAGGAAAAAAAAAAAAAAAAGAAAAAGAAATTACATAAAAATGTAAGAGATCCTATTTTACTTTTTCATAAAATGGACATAAATTTCAACCAGCCGCTCTTAACCTCAAAATTGTATTAATCCGTATCTGATTCGAAGTTTCCTTAGAATTTTCTTTTGCAACGATAACTTGAGAAGAAAAGAAAAAAAAAAGGAAAACGTACTTATTTTTATAAGTCAAATCAATCCTCCTTTCTTTTAAACTTGCGAATCGGTCAGTGATGCCCTCATAAAAAGGCGTTGTTTTAATTCAGATATCAATAATTGTAAAAGCTCTTTAAATTTCCTATGTTTAAAGAATTTTCTCGCTCGCCATGTCCTCTCAATGCCAGTTCTTGCTTACTTAAAAACAATACTGCTTTGATGGGTCATTGTCCATTCATAACCGTCTATTCAGGCTTACCCTCCTGATAAATTCAGCAATATAAAGTCCAGAGTTTGCCAAACATATATTCTCCTTAACCCCTCCCTCACTTCACGAGCCAATCAGTGAGTCGACTTCACAAGTGCTGCCGACCTTTAAAAATCTTGAATGAGCTGAGTTTTAGCTGCGAATCCCCATTATAGCCTATGCCGGAGGAAATACTTACGTAACCGTTGTCATGGCAACGGTGCTGCCAATTTTCTTATCAGCGCTCTGGGCTGAACCAAATATTTTCCCACTTGAATTGCGGGAAGATTAAAGTGCTTTTTTTCTGAATGAGCGATCTGGCCACAATACGGTTTTTTGGTTTGGTTTTTTTAAAAAAATTTTTTAATTTACCATAGGAATTCCATAATTCTAATCTGAATTTAGGAAATTTAGTAGAATAAATTATTTTAAAGTATGTGCTGATAATTTCAAGTGCAGCCCGGCTGTACTTGTTGTATCCCACGAGCCGCCACTGGTAATGATGATAATTATAAATTTGACGTTAAATTAGAAAATACTGGTAAGTTGGTTACGGTAACAAAATGTCTGAAGGTATATAGAACCGAAATAAACCGATATTTTTTTTCGGTTCGGTTCCCGTTTTCGTTCAGACCAAAATAACGGTTTTTTTCCGGCTTTCGTTCCGACCAAAATAACAGTTTTTTCCGGTTTCCGGTGCAATTCCGTAGGGAGGACGTAACACAAATTTCATAGATTCTAGAACGTCGACGAACAGACTGTTACACGCAATTCTCAGGAAGCAGTAACTTATAGCAGCCACAAAAGCCTTCCCAGCTACTGCATTTTGCATACAATAAAATTCTTCCACAAGCTAAAATTCAGAAGAAATTTGCGAGGAAAACTCTCAGTTCCTCCTCAACATACAACAATGTAGTATTCACAAACATCTTTCAAAATATTAGGCTTTTCAAAACAAGTAAAAGATACCTATAAAAGATCGCACAATACAGAGACTTACGTCTATTGGTAGAGTAAACTAACTCTACGATAGCATTGACTCGAAACTTAGCTGAACTCTGGAGCCACCCTCTCTTTTGCAGGTGTTGGCGTATTTACCAGTGTTTTCACGGCCCGTATTTGGGAACATTCATGAGCGAAATGTAATATATTGCTGGGGGTGCCGGTCCAGTTGCATGTTTCTCATCTAGATTGGGTTCAAATTTAGGAAATCTCCGTAGAGGTGACGCCATGATATACAGAGAACGACACTTCCGGCTTTTGTAGTGGCCAATAGTGGCGGCTCGAGCGTTATTTAAATGAGGGTTCACAAAACAAATTTCTAATTAAATATGCAGATACGACGCACCTTACATATTAAAGTATATTTGCGTCTCCAGCAGTGAAAGGAAAACAATACACGCGAATGAAAGAAAAAAAATTAATATTTTGTCTTATATTTCGTCACCCAGATAAGTTTTAGAAAAGGTGTTGTCTTGATTCTTTTAATTTCAATTCTTTTTCAAAGAATGATAATGAAAAATGGCGTCGCTTTAGCTCTGGAACACTTCTTTGACTCCCATTTTAATTATTGACACTCGTTTGTAAAAAACATTGTAGTGGAAAAGCATAAAAATAACAAAAATAATAAGAAAATTTTAAAAAATGGATAACTAACCGAATATAACAAAGCAAGGGAAAATCCGGAAGCGATATCCGAAAAAAAAAAAAAAAAAAAAAAAAAAAAAAAAAAAAAAAATCGTACTCACTCATACTCAAAATATGCGAACGGAATGATATCAGCAGCGCCGTACTTCTCATCAACTGTCCCCGCCTATGTTCCCAGAGAGCGGTTCAAAAGGGAAATTTTCCGTTCGTACGTGCGATCGATTCAAGACTGTGCTGTAGCCACCTACACTAAAGTGCGTTAGCTATAATAAGCGTATTTAATAATATTGGTGGGGGGGTAGAGTAAAACTAGCGTTTTAAATTCACAAAAATATAGAAGACTCCCATTTTAATTATTGACACTCGTTTGTAAAAAACATTGTAGTGGAAAAGCATAAAAATAACAAAAATAATAAGAAAATTTTAAAAAATGGATAACTAACCGAATATAACAAAGCAAGGGAAAATCCGGAAGCGATATCCGAAAAAAAAAAAAAAAAAAAAAATCGTACTCACTCATACTCAAAATATGCGAACGGAATGATATCAGCAGCGCCGTACTTCTCATCAACTGTCCCCGCCTATGTTCCCAGAGAGCGGTTCAAAAGGGAAATTTTCCGTTCGTACGTGCGATCGATTCAAGACTGTGCTGTAGCCACCTACACTAAAGTGCGTTAGCTATAATAAGCGTATTTAATAATATTGGTGGGGGGGTAGAGTAAAACTGGCGTTTTAAATTCACAAAAATATAGAAGTGTACTTAGCATTTTGTTGTTTAATTTAATTTGTTAATGCGTTTATTCTTTAGTTTTTCCTTCGAGTCTTCACGTGCTCATATGTTCAAATGGAGGCGCCGAGACTGGTGGCCAAAATGCCTACAGGGCAAGTAGCCTTTTTTTGTGTGTGTTTGTGTGGGGGGGGATGCCTTTATAGAAAAAAATTATAAATACTGTAAACATGAGAGAATTCCCCGTAAATTTAACTCCGTTCCGTTTTTTCTTAGCCTGTAATTATCGAGCATAGTTCTTTTCGTGAAATCTTTAGCAAAACTGTTTTACTCTCTTTAATATCCAAAGGTGAAAAAAGCGTATTAAATATACGCTGAATGGGAAACGAGAGAAAAAAAAATAAGAAAATAACAGAATTGTGAGTTTTTAAATTACATTTGCATTTTGCCTTCGAGAATATGGAAACATAAATCGCGCACAAAGAGAAAAAATCTGGAGTGACTCCACTCGACTTTCCGAACACTTACGATTAAGATCATGACCAAGCATTTAAATAAATTTTAATCGATGAATAATTCAAACATATATACCAAATTGAAACTCAATGGAATGCACCGTTTAAACGCTTGCGCACTTTCAAGAATTTCTCCCCATATGCCATTATGCCATAACATAAAATAAAGTTTTGTCGTAGCCCTTTAGGAGACCTATAAGTCCTATACACACCAAAATCAATACCGGTCTTGCAACGGTGGTTTATAACATATATACCCAATTGGAGCTCAATCTAATCTACCGTTTAAACGCTAGCGCACTTTCAAGAAATTCCCCCCATAGGCCATAATGTAAAAGAAATCTTTGTCGTAGCCCTGTAGAAAAACAATAAGTCCTATACACACCAAAATCAATACCGGTCTTGCAACGGTGGTTTATGACAAAATATCCAATTTGAGCTCAATCGAATGCTCGGTTCAGGAGCTATCGTGTTCACTCACACACACACACACACACACACACACACACACACACAAAAGCACACATACACACATACATACATACATACATCACGTAAAAATAGCATAAATGGATTCAGAAGCCCTCAAAACGTGTCAATACACCAAAATCTCGAAGTCGAATTTTTTCATGATTACAATACTTTCCTTACATGGTACATATTCGGAAAGTAAAAATAGCAAGAAACAAAATGTATGATAGATGTAGGGCATGCACAAATGCTAAACAAACTCATAAATAAATGAATAAAAACGGTTTGTTTTTAAGTGCAAGTAAGTGAGTTCATGGGGGAAAATCAGAACACTGGTTTTTCTTTTATGGGGAGAAAAAAAAAATTAAAGAAACATTCCCCCAAATTACGGGAGAAATAAAGAAGTGGGGCTGTGAATTTACTTTCCTAAAACATGTAGGCGCATGGAAAAGTCAGCGCTCTGTGTAAGTACAGTAAAATCCCGTTATATACGATTTTCACTGAAAATCAAATTTGTAGTTCTGAAAAATTCATCAAAGCGAAATTTTATTGCAACTGAATTTGTGCGTTTTGATTTTCTTTTGATGGAAATACGTTATTCGTTCATCTGAAATAAGCGTAATAGTGATATTCTCTGTAACAAGGCTTTATTGCACTTCTTTTACACTGAAATCTCGTTATTTCAGCTTAACGAATCATTTGTCCGTGGCAAGGAATTTACAGTACAGATTGAATCATTATTAAATTTCACTTTACAGTGAGGTTTTTTTTTTCCAAAATTTGCGAAGTTGGTCTTCAGAGCCGTGGAATTCGTTAGACAGATTTTGCTGCCTTAAAGTATAGCTTTGACAAAAGAAGAAAATTTTGATTTTATTAGGGATTCATCGAAATTTGAAATGCAGAGAATGACCAAACAAAAAATAAAAGGACTGCCCATTTTTACTTTCCGAACATGTACCATGTAAGGAAAGTATTGTCATCACGAAAAAATTCGAATTCGAGATTTTGGTGTATTGACACGTTTTGAGGTCTTCTGAATTCATTTATGCTATTTTTACGAGATGTATGTGTGTATGTGTGTATGTGTGTGTGTGTGTTTGTGTGTATGTGAGTGAACACGATAGCTCCTGAACAGGGTATGCGATTGAGCTCAAATTGGGTATATATGTCATAAACCACCGTCGCAAGATCTATATTGATTTTGATGTGTATAGGACTTACAGTTTCTCTACAGGGATAAAATAAAGATTTCTTTTACATTATGGCCTATGGGGAGACATTCTTGAAAGTGCGCTAGCGTTTAAACAGTACATTCGATTGAGTTTTCATTTGGTATATATGTTTGAATGATTCATCGATTAAAATTTATTTAAATGCTTGGTCATGATCTTAATCGTAAGTGTTCGGAAAGTCGAGTGGAGTCACTCCAGATTTTTAAACCTGAAATTTGTGTAACATTCGGTTCAGGAATGACTGAGCGTCAATCCCTGAAAACTATTGAAGATAAAATTGATAAGTTACCACTTTTAAAATAAAATTCACTGTGGGATATTCTAGGAAAATTAAAGCCTTTGAAACTTATCTTAATAAATTCACGCTTAAAAAAAAACAATTCGCTCGGGAGGAACTAAAAATAGCTCTCGTGGGCTTAAAACGAGACAAACTTGTCCCGGTTTTAAGTCCTTCGAAATTATTTTAGTTCCTTTGGAGCGAATTTAGTTCTTTTTTAAGAGTAAATAAAATCCAAAACTGAAATCAGCTAGGTGATATCGCCAGTATTTGGCGTGATACCGCCAAACCCTATGCCAAACAATGGAGACACTCAAACCTCACTATCTCGGTCTCTAGTTAACCGATTTACGTACAAACAGAGCAAAATTTAATTTTTCGAAGAGTAGAATACGAAATGTAGCCTAAATCCAACCCTTGAAAAACAGATGACACCCACCTCCCAAATATATATATATATATATATATATATATATATATATATATATTTATAGAAAGAAGTAAAGTAGTAAAGATTATCACGAAAATTATGAGCGCAGCAACTGCAGCTCTAATATAACTTCTCGCGCCTATAGTGACATTGTATTATAAAACCCGAAAAACCCCCAGTCTTTGTCAAAAAACATACAAAAACAAGACAATAAATATAAAAATACTATAACCAGCTAATTCATCAGAGGGAGACTGGTGTGCTTGTTAGTTACAGGTTTCTGGACTGGTGTCAGGAGATTGTGAACTATTGTATTAACAGAATTATAGACTATTGTATTAACAGAATTATTGAAGCTTAAATATCTTGAAATATTGCCTGTTTAATATAATTTTAGTTTAATCAACGGACACCAGTTCTCCCTGACCTGTAAAAAAGATTTTCAAACATTGTTAAAATAGAAAATGAAAAAAACATACTTAAAATGTGGCTGCACCCAACTTCCAGCCGTAACTCAAGAAAATTGAAGAAAATTAATCCGTGTATCCTGCAATCTTGGCCATATTCCATTCCAGTCAGCGTCCGACAGTCTCGTTGCCACATCCATCTGTGCGCGTCCGAAAACTAGGCTTTAGCGTGCAGATATCATTCGCAAACCGCTGCGGACGCAAAAATATATAGGCAAGCCCCACCTGTAACTTTTGGACTATTCCCAGGGGTTTAAGTTATTTTTAAGGTGTCTAGTGTAATAATCAATAAGACCCAAGGGAAATGAGTTATTGTAAAACAATTTTGCAGAAAGTAGATATATTTGTGAATTCAAACTATAGCTATTGTTGCATATTCGAAAAAATCTTAACATTTGTCCAATTAAAATATTAACAAAGATTTTTCTGTGTAGATTTGAGGTCCAGTGTGGCAAAGCAACTGTATCGAAATTAAAATTTCTTTTTTTATCATATATATCTATATATAGAAAGTTATTTAGAATGTTCAACTTCAAGTCTAAAAAAACTGCGGAATAATGGCTGTCATTTGCTTGATTAAGCTTTAAACAAGAGGGATAGATCCTATCTTTAATTTTATTAAAATCGCCATTGACAACAAGAATGTCGTCTATGTATCGAAATACTGAAAAATGTATTGTATTAGAGGATGTAAAAACATACTCATAATAGAAGAGATACAGGTTAGCTGCAGTACTGGAATAACTAGCACCCATGCCGATACCTTTAATTTGTCTGTATATTTCGGAATTAAAGTTTATGTAATTATTATTTAAACAGAAATTGGAAATAGTGACAAAAAACTCTCTATTTATGTTAAGTGCAGATTCTATTTCAAAATCATCAAAAGTATTTAAAAGCGTTTTATAAAGGTCATCTATTGGGATATTTGTAAATAAATTTTCAAAATCATAAACTTGCAGACTAGTTATAACCATATTATTTAGTTGCTGTGTTAGTGAGAAGCTGTTTTTAATAGACCAAAAATATTGCGTATGAATAAATTTGCCCTCCAGAAAATTATAGATTTTACTCAATGTATTTTGAAAAATGATGTTAACTGTAGTACTCACTTTATTTCTTGTGTTACATATAAATCTGAATGTTATGGGGTTTTTGTGAAATTTCGGAGTGGCAAAAAAATTTGCAAAGCTATTATGTTTATTTATATTTAGTTTGAATTTTTTCGAAAAAGCAGAGAATTTTTTAAGTAGTACAGATTTATTATTTTTATATTTTGTATAGACCCCATTTTTGTCTATTTCTTCACTGATAACTTCAAAATAGAAGGCTTTACATATAATAGCAAAATTGTTTGAAGCTTTGTCCACTGGACAAAAAATAAATCTGTTTTTGTATTTTTTAATTACGTCATTTATTTTTTTATTGTAAACAAAATATTCATCACTCTTATTAGCATGTATGTTTAAAAAGGAGTTTTTGAAATTATATTTAAGTCTATATTTCCATTCATAGAATGCCTGTGGTGGTATACTGTACTTGTAACTTAGTTTTAAAATAAATTCATTTAAGTTATTGTTAAATGTCTTCTCCATGTATTCAATTTTTAATTTAGTGTTTAGTCTATATTTTGTTCCATAGCTCATCATTTTTCTTAGATTTTGATCTGTGATGATGTCGAGATTTCCCGTAATTATATGCCCATGTTTTGCATTATAAAAATTAGTATCTTTATACTCTTCACAATATCAGAAGACATCCTCTGAGGAGATATTTTTGTAATTAAATAAACGTTGTCCCATAGTATTGGCGTATTTATACGTTGGTATAATTTCACAACTCTTTAGAGGGAAGCAATCCTTTGTATTTTTCAGCATGTTCTGACAATTTAAAAAGTTATAACTTTTTTGTAGAAAATTAATGATTAAATACTCTTTATTAATTGCTTTATTTATGTTCTTTAATTTAAATGATATTAGGTCTATAATAAGTGACTTGAACTGATTGTTGTCAAATTTAAAGTCAGTGCATTTCCCATGGATTTTTTTAATTGTATTTATTTTTAGTTTAAATAATTCATTTTTAACATGACTCACTATATTATCGGAATTAAATTTCTTTTGTAATATATCCAGCCATATCTGTGGAATAATATTGTTAATGGTATTAGAATTTTTTCTGGAGCCTCTTTTGCCTCTTTCTATGATTCTGTTGTTAGAAAACTGTAAAAAACAATCATATAAGATATCTATTTTATCTATATTTATGAAGTTCAGAGATGTATTTAATCCATATGGATATAAAGTTTTGTGTTTAAATATATTCAAATTTTCCTTGTGTAATCTATTATTATAGTCTTCCACACACTCCAAAATACTAATTAAAATATTATCGAAATTATGTTTTCTAAAATGTAGAATTTCAAAAGAAGCATTTTTATTAAACCTATTATTAATATTGGAACGATGTAAGTTAATGCGTAGATGTAAAGCCGTACTGGTTTGACCTATGTAGGCTTGTCCTCATGTGACACAATATATTTTATATATAACATTGCTATGTTTACAAAAGGGAATATTGGAGTCCTCTGTTTTAGTAATGCTTGCCTTGACACATGTTTTTCATCTCTTGTCATTGCATTTAATCATAATAAAATAGTTTGAATTCACAAATATATCTACTTTCTGCAAAATTGTTTTACAATAACTCATTTCCCTTGGGTCTTATTGATTATTACACTAGACACCTTAAAAATAACTTAAACCCCTGGGAATAGTCCAAAAGTTACAGGTGGGGCTTGCCTATATATTTTTGCGTCCGCAGCGGTTTGCGAATGATATCTGCACGCTAAAGCCTAGTTTTCGGACGCGCACAGATGGATGTGGCAACGAGACTGTCGGACGCTGACTGGAATGGAATATGGCCAAGATTGCAGGATACACGGATTAATTTTCTTCAATTTTCTTGAGTTACGGCTGGAAGTTGGGTGCAGCCACATTTTAAGTATGTTTTTTTCATTTTCTATTTTAACAATGTTTGAAAATCTTTTTTACAGGTCAGGGAGAACTGGTGTCCGTTGATTAAACTAAAATTATATTAAACAGGCAATATTTCAAGATATTTAAGCTTCAATAATTCTGTTAATACAATAGTCTATAATTCTGTTAATACAATAGTTCACAATCTCCTGACACCAGTCCAGAAACCTGTAACTAACAAGCACACCAGTCTCCCTCTGATGAATTAGCTGGTTATAGTATTTTTATGTTTATTGTCTTGTTTTTGTATGTTTTTTGACAAAGACTAGGGGTTTTTCGGGTTTTATAATACAATGTCACTATATATATATATATATATATATATATATATATATATATATATATATATATATATATATATGAGACGTCAGATATTTCAAGTAAAGTTTCAGAGTTAAGGCAGGTAATAAGGTTTATTGAACATTACATTTAAGTTACAATATAGAGTGAGAAGAGGGGAGGGGAGACGGGTACAAAAATCAGCGTGGACTCATTAAGCAGTTCCAGTGGCAGAAGTCCCTCGATTTTCGATGTGCGGGAGTATTTACGCTTACCACACCACGTGGTTTTCGAAGACATAACTCCGCCTCTCGCTTATCTCTAATCGAACCACACACATTTACCAACATGTCCCGCATCCGGGGCTACAAGAGCGTGGGGACACGTGTACATCTAAAGAACTCAGAATCGACGGCCTGATGTCTGACAAATAACAAAATAAATAAAACATAGCTCCAGAGCGCGCGTGGCAAGTATGACAGGAAAGTAAAACTTACAGTGAAAGTACCCGCTTGAACAATACCCAAACTATAGTAAAACCCAAATTAGCTTTTTATACATTACATATATATATATATATATATATATATAAAACTAACAAGTAAAACACAAAACATACTACAAATAAGACATATCTCGCATAAAAATATAACAGCTATTAGCAAGAATTAGAAACCAGATTTTGAAGCCAAATAAAGTGCAAGAATTATTGTGATAATATAATGGAATTGAAATTATAACCACTGTCACCATCGTCAGGGGCCACAAACAGTGGATTATAATTTACAGCAAACCAAATAGTAGGGTTTCGGTTGTGTGGCATATCAGAAGAGACATTAACTCCACACATCTGGGCCCTACCCTACTATATAAAGGAAAGAAGAAATCAAAAAGATAACAAAAATTAGAAATAGGAATTATAATTTTACATACCAGACCTTGAGCACATGGAAATTTCAGTTGAACAGTTGATATGCGTTGCCAATGCTAAGAATTGTGTAAAGTGAAAAATGCTGTTGCCACTAAATAAAAGTGTAAAAAAGAAAGTATAGGAGTTGCCAAATACTAAAAGGTAATATTATTAAATTTTAAGAATATCCAGGTATATTAATATGATAAATATATATTGAATAATAATAAATTAAAATGATTGAATAAAATAAATAGTATAGCAAAATTAAAATATAACATATTGTTTAAAAAATATAATGATTATTATTGACATTATTATTGACAAAGTATGTATAATAAGTTATTGTATGACAGAAGATTAATCTAGTAAATAAGAAAAAAATAATGTTTAGGACATATATATATATATATAACAGTATTGACATTCCTTCGCGTGTTCCCGTAAAAGAACTATAAATACTACATATACCATTTGCAAGAAAGTTAAATGGTAAACGCCACATCAATAATAAAATACGCAGATTTCACAACAACCGATGCCTACTGACGGCAGTAAAGGCAAGAGCACAGCCGGAAAAATTGAAATCATCAACACTTTTTAACGTTCTTTGAAAAAACGTTAGTATAAACGAGAATCTGATTATCGCATACATCAGTGAGAGAGAGAAATAATGGATTCAATGAAAAAGGGCGCATCGATTTCCGCTACTCATAAATCCCTCGGGGTTGCTTTCGCATTTTAATTGATCAGCAACAGCTGTTGCCGACTTGACAAAGCGGAAAATGGATCTATCTATCTTATATACCCAGAAGTCAATTCTCCTGATTAACTGGGACCGTGCCGGGCAAAAGTCGATCAAAAACAGATCCTGTCCTTCCGTGGCAATCAAGACATTAATTTTCATTCATATAGTATGTTTTTTTAACTATTCGAGCTTTTCTCCAAAAATAGTTAGCGGTGATTGATACGGTGATTTAAACGTGCTACATGTTGTGGAAGTCTCGATTTAAAAAGGACATTGACTGCGTTTTTAAAAGAACACGAATTGAAAAGAATGTTCGAAATGAATGGCGCTGAGTACTCGGAGAGCGTGAAGACTCATTTCGACGTCGTTAGAAATTTATGATATTCCAGTTTTATTTGTCTTTCGGTCTTTACTTATAGTACTTTATTCTAAAAGAATTTATCGTTTTCCATTTCGAAGCACTATAAGGGGTTTTTTTTTTTTTTTCATCTCTTTATATCTCTCACGAAAATGAATAATTACGGTTGCTAATCACACAGAAGTAATTTTCTACGTCCAGTTTTATGTTTTGGACATTAAAAGACAATCATTAATTAAAATATTTTATTTTAAAACTTTAAAGTTTTGATTTATGATATTATGACTTTATTGTGCGTCTAATAATTACGTATCGGCTCGATTTTGCTGTGTTTAAAATTAATTACTTTCCGAATATGTACCATGTAAGGAAAGTATTGTCATCATGAAAAAATTCGACTTCCAGATTTTGGTGTATGGACACGTTCTGAGGTCTTCTGAATTCATGGATGCTATTTTTACGAGATGTGTGTATGTATGTGTATATGTGAGTGAACACGATAGCTTCTAAACGGTAAGTTCGATTGAGCTAAAATTGGTATATATGTTATAAACCACCATCGCACGGGCCGGTATTGATTTTGGTGTGTATAGGACTTATACTTTTCCTACAGGGCTACGAAAAAGATTTCTTTTACATTATGGCCTATGGGGGAAATTCTTGAAAGTGCGATAGCGTTTAAACGGTACATTCGATTGAGCTCGAATTCAGTATATATGTTATAAACCACCATCTTAAGACCGGTATTGATTTTGGTGTATATAGGACTTGTAGTTTTCCTACAGGGATGCGAAAAAGGTTTCTTTTACATTATGGCCTATGGGAGTAAATTCTTGAAAGTGCGCAAGCGTTTAAACGGTATATTCGTTTGAGCTGAAATTGGTGCTATAAACCACCATCTTAAGACAAGTATTGATTTTTATTTGTATAGGACTTAGTTTTTCTACAGGGATACGACAAAGATTTCTTTTACATTATGGCATATGGGGAGAAATTCTTGAAAGTGCACAAGTGTTTAAATGGTGCATTCGATTGAGCCTCAATTTGGTACATATATTTGAACTATTCATCGATTAAAATTTATTTGAATGCTTGGTAATGATCTTAATCATAAGTGTTCGGAAAGTCGAGTGGAGTCACTCCAGATTTTTTATATTGTAAGCGATATGACAGAATATTTCACTATGTAACATAGAAAATTAAAAAATAATAAATTATCACAGAAGTTTTTTTAACCCTCTCGTCACCGAATTATGAAAAATCAGAGAAAAAAAATCTGTCTTGCATTGAATGTATCTGAAATACTATTATAAATCATGCAAAAATATTTTTTTCTAATGTCGGTTAATATTAGATTTTTCTAATTTTAATTTCTGTATTTTCGAAGCATATTGTTACGCTAAAATGAATTTAAAAGGATGCACCTATTAGGTTAACCCTTTAACGCGCAGTGTTCCCGCTCTGGGAACACCAAACTCTGACGTTTTGACTGTTGCCAGTCACGAAGAATAGATTTGATTTCTATAAAAATAGTTGCGGGTGACATAGCTCCACGAGAATCTTTTACTTTTTAGCACGTCATTTCCCGTAAAAAAATGGTCACGATTCTTTTTAACAGCACTGACATCTGCTGAGAAATGGAAGGATGCGAGAACAGCTAGATAGATTGCCCAATGCTGATAAAAGGGCAGCCGTTGCCATCGCTCGACTTAACTACCAGCAAGAGGGCGGACGATCGAAACTTTCATCGCGTGCCGCAGATCTAGAGACCTTTTTTTGACGCAGGACACAGCCAGCTGTCGTCAAAAAAGGGTCGCTAGATCTGTGGCACGCGGTGAACGTTTCGATCGTCCGCCCTCTTGCTGGTAGTTAAGTCGAGCGATGGCAACGGTTGTCCTTTTTTCAGCATTGGGAAAGGGTTGCGCCTCAAAGGGTTACGGTTGAGGAATAAGAAGAAAACTATACTTACCTTAAAAAGAAAAAAAAAACGGTAAAAAAGCAGCGTCCCTATTTTCTTAATTTTTCTCCTGAAACAATGAAGTGAAAACTGTAAAAAAGGATCCAAATAGACTAGTACTGCAATCTAGGCCCGATTTATGCATCTAGTGAAGAGCCTCCTATACTTTCTACACGAATGAATGATATTGATATGACTGGAAGAAAAATATACTCAATTCAATTGTTTTCTCTCTATTGCTATTTGAAGTAGGGGCCTCCTATGAGGTTCAGGGTGACGAGAGGGTTAAGTTATCCTGAGCTTGTACTTACTCTTCAGCATTTCAGCAGAATGCCAGAATTTCCTGTGGTCTAAATAAGTCTGTGAAGCCCAGCGGTGTAATGGTTAGTACACCCTAGAGCCTATAGGCGCGAAGGCGTGATTAGGCAGCGCAGGACTTGACCTGACGTGGTTCCAATGTTTAGTTTAGTTTATTATATAAGTCCGCAAGACAAAAAAAAAGAGAGAAAAGCCACGGAAACCTTTTCTTTTTCCAAAATTTTTCATTTTATAGCATTTTAATGCTAACTGATTTTCAGGAAAAAGAATATTTCGTTAAAAGATTTTGTTTTGTGGATACTTAAAGACATTATTTGAAATCTAGTCACACTAGCATTTTATTGTTAACTGGTTTTTGGAGAAAAAGAATATTTTGTTAAAAAAATTGTTTTGTAGATATTCAAAGACATTTGAAATGTACTCACAGGCAGGGGCGTAGCCAGGGGGGGGATATCGGGATATATCCAGCCCCCCCCCGAAATTTTTGGATTAGTGATGAAATTCCGTCTGTTTATGCAGATATAAGTTCATATCCCCCCCCCCCGAAAAATTTACCTGGCTGCGCGCCTGCTCACAGTAGCATTTTATTGTTAACTGATTTTCGGGAAAAAGAATATTTCGTTAAAAGATTTTGTTTTGTAGGTACTTAAAAACATTATTTGAAATCTAGTCACGCTAGCATCTTTTGTTCGCTAGCATCTTGTTACCAGGTGCATATCCCCCCCCCCCCCGAAAAATTTACCTGGCTAAGCGCCTGCTCACAGTAGCATTTTATTGTTAACTGATTTTCGGGAAAAAGAATATTTCGTTAAAAGATTTTGTTTTGCAGGTACTTAAAAACATTATTTGAAATCTAGTCACGCTAGCATCTTATTGTTAACTGATTTTTTTGGGAAAAAGAATATTTCGTTTAAAAAAAATTGTTTTGTGGATATTTAAAGACATTTGAAATGTACTCACAGTAGCATTTTATTGTTAACTGATTTTCGAAAAAAAGAATATTTCGTTAAAAAATTTCTTTTTTTTATATTTTAAAGACATTATTTGAAATGTACTCGCACTGTCCATCATCGTATATCCTTTATAAAAAAAAGGTAAAAAAGAAAAAAATACTTTTCAGTTCCTTAGTCTAAAAATGAATCTACCAGCAAAAACCTGTTCTTGAAACTTTGGAGAGGGGGGTGGGAGGTGTACTCACCTTTTTTTTTGCATTTCAAGAATGTCAAAAGCATTTAAAGGCACTTTTCAAAAGTACGGAATAGATTCTATTTCTTTCCGACCCAGCGAGCAGCACTGAGCTTAAAAAAGAAATCGGTTCATAAGAATGCACGTAAGAAATGAAACATATTGAATAGCAGTTTCTGACATTTCTGCCTGTTTTAGACCTTCCGCATTCTCGTTCGATGTTCGATTGCGGATAAGTCTTGGTTTATAGGGAATTTAAGTTATTAAAGGGTTATTTCATTGAACATTGCAAAAACAAAAATCTGGAGTGACTCCACTCGACTTTCCGAACACTTACGATTAAGATCATTACCAAGCACTTAAATAAATTTGAATCGATGAATCATTCAAACATATATACCAAATGGAAACTCCATCGAATGCACCGTTTAAACGCTTGCGCACTTTCAAGAATTTCTCTCCATATGCCATTATGCCATAACATAAAAGAAAGTTTTGTCGTAGCCCTTTAGGAGAACTATAAGTCCTATACACACCAAAATCAATACCGGTTTTAGGGTGGTGGTTTATAACATGTATACCGAATTTGAGCTCAATCAAATGTATCGTTTAAACGCTAGCGCACTTTCAAGAAATTCCCCCCATAGGCCATCATGTAAAAGAAATCTTTGTCGTAGCCCTTTAGGAGAACTATAAGTCCTATACACACCAAAATCAATACCGGTCTTGCAACGGTGGTTTATGACATATATATCCAATTGGAGCTCAATCGAATCGACCGTTTAAACGCTAGCGCACTTTCAAGAAATTCCACCTATAGGCCATCATGTAAAAGAAATCTTTGTCGTAGCCCTGTACAAAAACTATAAGTCCTATACACACCAAAATCAATACCGGTCTTGCGACGGTGGTTTATGACATATATATCCAATTTGAGCTCAATCGAATGCTCCGTTCAGGAGCTATCGTGTTCACTCACATACACACAAACACACACACATACACACACACACACACACACACACACACACACACACACACACACGTACACCCACACATACATACATCTCGTAAAAATAGCATCAATGGATTCAGAAGCCCTCAAAACGTGTAAAAACACCAAAATCTCGAAGTCGAATTTTTTCATGAATACAATACTTTCCTTACATGGTACATGTTAGGAAAGTAAAAATACGTATAAGATAGTGCAATTGAAAATAAATAAGCCTAACCGTTAGAATAAAGAGGAAAGTAAGCTATTGACATGGGCAAATGTACGAAAAAGAATTTTCCCAAAATGCAGATAGCTGTTTTGACTCTAATCTGCTGGCTCATCATATGTGCACTCGTAAACTCATGGACAACTTCATTAAAACGCGCTAGCCTCTACCCATAACTCTTTAACGCGCAGTGTTCCCGCTCTGGGAACACCAAACTCTGACGTTTTGACTGTTGCAAGTCACGAAGAATAGATTGGATTTCTATAAAAATAGTTGCGGGTGACTTAGCTCCACGAGAATCCTTTACTTTTTAGCACGTCATTTTCCATTACAAAAATGGTCACGATTCTTTTTAACAGCACTGACATCTGCTGAAAAAAGGGAAGAATGCGAGAACAGCCGGATAGATTGCCCAATAGAGTGTATCACGAAAATTGTTTTTTTGGAAAATCAAACTTTCAAGTGGATAAAAAGTTGTCACTGTCAACACATATCAACCCGAAAAAAGTTTTTTGAAATCGAAAAATATTTAGGTCTCCCGGAATGAACTTGAAATTCAACTTTTTTGACCTAAAATGTGTATTTTAAAAACTATATATATATATATATATGAATATGAAATATATTTATATTTTTTAAGTACAAAAACTTGAAGTTTAGAAAGACAACATACTTTTAAAAAATTCATTTGTACCATTAACTATATTAGTCTGCGGGAATCTAATTTTAAAAACCTTGCTATTTTATCAAATATTCAAAAATTTCCAGACGATATTTTACATTGGTAAACTTCTAGCAACAGTGCAAATAAAATGTATATTAACTTTTCATTAGTTTACTAGTTTGTCAGGTTTTTCTTTAATTCTGGGGGGGTGGGGGTGACATTAGAAATAATTACACATTAGAAAAAAAATTTTGGAGGAACAAAAATATATTAAGATTAAAAATCAGAAAGTGTGATCTTTAGATGAAAAAGGTTACAAAAGATATGAACAAACACATAAAGGTTACAAATAAAGAACATTGAATATGTAAAGGTTATTCAAAATAAATCTTGATTTCACTGTCTATTTATTTTGATAATTGTAGGCAGCCAGGGGCGTATCCAGAAATTTTTCATGGGGGGGTTACGACTACTACAACTCATATATATGTATGCATGTGTGTGATAATGTAGTGAAGAGTATGCATTTTGTATGGCAAAAAATTTCTCATGGGGGGGGGGGGGGGGTAGGGATGGACGCGAGACGACTTTTTGCGAGACGAGACAGAGATTTACAGCTTTTTTGCGAGACGAGACACACATTTTTAACATTATGATATAGGGATTTTTGCGAGACGAGACAAGCTTTTCGGCTGTTTTGCGAGACGCGAGACGGCAATTTTTCGTCTCGCGTCCATCCCTAGGGGGGGGTTATGACCCCCCTAACCCCCCCGTGGCTACGCCCCTGTAGGCAGCGCATCACAAACGCAAGTAGCTTTTCCAACCTGCAACCTGATCCATTAGAAACTCCAGCGTTTTTGGGCGTACCATCACATCCAAGAGCTTTGATAGTTGTCACATCAATGCAGTTACATTCCATGTGTTTCATTATTGATGATGCAATGTCTTCCCCAGAACCACTGTCTGCAGTTACATGACCAGGATATATTGAACGTGGTTCTTCAACCAAAGATATGTGTTCTTCTTGTATAATTTTCCAGACTGATTTCTTTGTTCAGATTTCTTTGACTATAGGTTTCATCTTTCCGACCATCAAAATAGAGAGAAATTATTTCTGAGGTGTGAATTGCAGTACTTTCACAGTACTTTACTCTTTCACGAAAAACTTTCGATTTATCAATTTCCGCCGTCTGATGTTCTGGTGTCACAACTTTTAAATCCTGTAAAAGAGCACTTGCTAGTTGCAGTCCCGCTCTATTGGAAATTGCTCTGGAAAATGATGTCAGGTCTACTGGAAGGACTTGCTTTACTGAAACGCTAGAAATTTTCCTTTTTATTTTCTGGTATTTTATTTTTTTATAGCTAAAACACTTTCATCACTTGAATCTTTTTGAATGAGGTAGGTAGGTAGGTAGGTAGGTAGGTAGGTAGGTAGGTAGGTAGGTAGGTAGGTAGGTAGGTAGGTAGGTAGGTAGGTAGGTAGTAGGTAGGTAGGTAGGTAGGTAGGTAGGTAGGTAGGTAGGTAGGTAGGTAGGTAGGTAGGTAGGTAGGTAGGTAGGTAGGTAGGTAGGTAGGTAGGTAGGTAGGTAGGTAGGTAGGTAGGTAGGTAGGTAGGTAGGTAGGTAGGTAGGTAGGTAGGTAGGTAGGTAGGTAGGTAGGTAGGTAGGTAGGTAGGTAGGTAGGTAGGTAGGTAGGTAGGTAGGTAGGTAGGTAGGTAGGTAGGTAGGTAGGTAGGTAGGTAGGTAGGTAGGTAGGTAGGTAGGTAGGTAGGTAGGTAGGTAGGTAGGTAGGTAGGTAGGTAGGTAGGTAGGTAGGTAGGTAGGTAGGTAGGTAGGTAGGTAGGTAGGTAGGTAGGTAGGTAGGTAGGTAGGTAGGTAGGTAGGTAGGTAGGTAGGTAGGTAGGTAGGTAGGTAGGTAGGTAGGTAGGTAGGTAGGTAGGTAGGTAGGTAGGTAGGTAGGTAGGTAGGTAGGTAGGTAGGTAGGAGTAGGTAGGTAGGTAGGTAGGTAGGTAGGTAGGTAGGTAGGTAGGTAGGTAGGTAGGTAGGTAGGTAGGTAGGTAGGTAGGTAGGTAGGTAGGTAGGTAGGTAGGTAGGTAGGTAGGTAGGTAGGTAGGTAGGTAGGTAGGTAGGTAGGTAGGTAGGTAGGTAGGTAGGTAGGTAGGTAGGTAGGTAGGTAGGTAGGTAGGTAGGTAGGTAGGTAGGTAGGTAGGTAGGTAGGTAGGTAGGTAGGTAGGTAGGTAGGTAGGTAGGTAGGTAGGTAGGTAGGTAGGTAGGTAGGTAGGTAGGTAGGTAGGTAGTAGGTAGGTAGGTAGGTAGGTAGGTAGGTAGGTAGGTAGGTAGGTAGGTAGGTAGGTAGTAGGTAGGTAGGTAGGTAGGTAGGTAGGTAGGTAGGTAGGTAGGTAGGTAGGTAGGTAGGTAGGTAGGTAGGTAGGTAGGTAGGTAGGTAGGTAGGTAGGTAGGTAGGTAGGTAGTAGGTAGGTAGGTAGGTAGGTAGGTAGGTAGGTAGGTAGGTAGGTAGGTAGGTAGGTAGGTAGGTAGGTAGGTAGGTAGGTAGGTAGGTAGGTAGGTAGGTAGGTAGGTAGGTAGGTAGGTAGGTAGGTAGGTAGGTAGGTAGGTAGGTAGGTAGGTAGGTAGGTAGGTAGGTAGGTAGGTAGTAGGTAGGTAGGTAGGTAGGTAGGTAGGTAGGTAGGTAGGTAGGTAGGTAGGTAGGTAGGTAGGTAGGTAGGTAGGTAGGTAGGTAGGTAGGTAGGTAGGTAGGTAGGTAGGTAGGTAGGTAGGTAGGTAGGTAGGTAGGTAGGTAGGTAGGTAGGTAGGTAGGTAGGTAGGTAGGTAGGTAGGTAGGTAGGTAGGTAGGTAGGTAGGTAGGTAGGTAGGTAGGTAGGTAGGTAGGTAGGTAGGTAGGTAGGTAGGTAGGTAGGTAGGTAGGTAGGTAGGTAGGTAGGTAGGTAGGTAGGTAGGTAGGTAGGTAGGTAGGTAGGTAGGTGGTAGGTAGGTAGGTAGGTAGGTAGGTAGGTAGGTAGGTAGGTAGGTAGGTAGGTAGGTAGGTAGGTAGGTAGGTAGGTAGGTAGGTAGGTAGGTAGGTAGGTAGGTAGGTAGGTAGGTAGGTAGGTAGGTAGGTAGGTAGGTAGGTAGGTAGGTAGGTAGGTAGGTAGGTAGGTAGGTAGGTAGGTAGGTAGGTAGGTAGGTAGGTAGGTAGGTAGGTAGGTAGGTAGGTAGGTAGGTAGGTAGGTAGGTAGGTAGGTAGGTAGGTAGGTAGGTAGGTAGGTAGGTAGGTAGGTAGGTAGGTAGGTAGGTAGGTAGGTAGGTAGGTAGGTAGGTAGGTAGGTAGGTAGGTAGGTAGGTAGGTAGGTAGGTAGGTAGGTAGGTAGGTAGGTAGGTAGGTAGGTAGGTAGGTAGGTAGGTGGTAGGTAGGTAGGTAGGTAGGTAGGTAGGTAGGTAGGTAGGTAGGTAGGTAGGTAGGTAGGTAGGTAGGTAGGTAGGTAGGTAGGTAGGTAGGTAGGTAGGTAGGTAGGTAGGTAGGTAGGTAGGTAGGTAGGTAGGTAGGTAGGTAGGTAGGTAGGTAGGTAGGTAGGTAGGTAGGTAGGTAGGTAGGTAGGTAGGTAGGTAGGTAGGTAGGTAGGTAGGTAGGTAGGTAGGTAGGTAGGTAGGTAGGTAGGTAGGTAGGTAGGTAGGTAGGTAGGTAGGTAGGTAGGTAGGTAGGTAGGTAGGTAGGTAGGTAGGTAGGTAGGTAGGTAGGTAGGTAGGTAGGTAGGTAGGTAGGTAGGTAGGTAGGTAGGTAGGTAGGTAGGTAGGTAGGTAGGTAGGTAGGTAGGTAGGTAGGTAGGTAGGTAGGTAGGTAGGTAGGTAGGTAGGTAGGTAGGTAGGTAGGTAGGTAGGTAGGTAGGTAGGTAGGTAGGTAGGTAGGTAGGTAGGTAGGTAGGTAGGTAGGTAGGTAGGTAGGTAGGTAGGTAGGTAGGTAGGTAGGTAGGTAGGTAGGTAGGTAGGTAGGTAGGTAGGTAGGTAGGTAGGTAGGTAGGTAGGTAGGTAGGTAGGTAGGTAGGTAGGTAGGTAGGTAGGTAGGTAGGTAGGTAGGTAGGTAGGTAGGTAGGTAGGTAGGTATTACAGCAAAAAATAGCGTTTAAAAGAGATCAAACATACATTGTGTTGTCGACGTCTTAAAGAGCCGTTCGATTTTGGTCAGGGAGGCGGCTATCTTCGACTGTTAATGTTGGTCGCCCTCAGGAGGTCTATGATCCGTCAATACATCGCCGATTTTCCGCTTATGGCTTTGGCGGTCTAAGAGACACCCCTTCCCCAGCCAGCCAAGAAGAAACACGCGATGGAGCATCGAGAAATTTTTTCAGCTTAGTTAATAGTCAGTTGAACGTCGAATAAACAGTGCAGGGGAGACAGAATTTACAGGGTCCTTTCTCACGACCTTTGACATGTCCACCCCAACCGTTTTCTCAGAAAATAGATGCTTTTTTTTTCTTTTTTGTGTGTGTATTCGTTCATGGTTCGCGTGGCTCGTACTTCGCAGTTTTTTATGCAAGGGCAGAACTCGCTATAAGAGGCTATGCAATACCAATAATAACAAAAGTATTATGTTTTTAACCTTTAAAAACCTGGACTATTTTTGCTACAAAAAAGGAATTTGAGCAAATTTCTTATTTTTTTTTTTTTTTTTTGTGAATAACTTTTTTAGTTTATCGAATAACACACAACTCAAAAGAAATATGAGAAATTTTTATTTCATACCCGATTTACTTCTTATGAAGTATAATGTTTTATGACTGAAATGGACTTAAAAAATAGGACTTGTATTTTTTCAGAGGATGTAGATCACCTACACAGTTGTGTAGGTCAGAGCTTAAAGGGTTACGCAATCATTGTTTGCTTTCGTAATTTGTGTACAGCCCTTGAAACGAGATCTTCCAATGGGATTTTTTCTCTTCGTGGGTCAATGGAAAGTGGTTTAAATCAATCTATATTTATTTTCATGACTCTGAGTCTTTTTACGATTTCACAGAAACGTACGCAAACTTTCCTGCTCTTTAAATCCGAACACTAAAGAGAAATGCACTGTAAAAAATTTTGTTGAATTTCATCTTGATGAAAATTTTTTTTTACGCGGTCTGTTTTAAAATACTATCAATAAGTTCGTTTATTAAAATAAGTGTAAAACCCTCAAAAATGGATTATTTCAAATTTAATGTACCAGATCGATTTGAAGGGGGGGTGGAAAGATAAAATGAAATTATAAGCTGTTCATCTACCGCTAATTCACAAAATATCCATAATTCAAGCATTTTTTGAACAAATCATCCAAAATGCAAAAGAAAAGACGATCTTACGTTATTTTAGTTCCTGTTAATCGTATACTACCTAGTTTACACAGAAACACGCCAGTCTCCTTATCTCATTATAAAGTCAATAAATCTTGATCGAAAAGATTATAATGTTCCCTTCACTAAAAAGGTGCGTGCGTTGAATATGCTGTTCAGTGTACGTTTTCTCTAAAAATTTCACACCTGCTTTTGAGGCTGATATCTCCTTGATGAATGCCGCTGGAGAAAATGCATTTGAAATGAGCGGATAATTAATAAAAAAGTGGGGTTGATTTATTAAGTCATTAAGGGATCTCATTTCGAGTTCACGTTGAAAACAAGAATTTTGCAAAATGAGGTTGTGTTTGAACATTCTTTCAATTGAACCGCTTTATTATGCATCATTTAATAGTTGGTGTACAAGAAATGAATATTCTTCGTTTTTACGAAAAATTCAAACAAAAATATTTTGAACAAGTATTGAGCTAAAAACAAGCTTTGCCTAATCATAGGACTCCTGTTTGTTAAATTAAAAAAGTCTGGAGTGAATCCACTCGACGAACACTTTCCGAACACTTACGATTAAGATCATGACCAAGCATTTAAATAAATTTTAATAGATGAATCATTCAAACATGTATACCAAATTGAAGCTCAATCGAATGCGCCGTTTAAACGCCAGCGCACTTTCAAGAATTTCCTTCCATAGGCCATAATGTAAGAGAAATCTTTGTCGTAGCCCTGTAGAAAAAATATAAGTCCTATACACATCCAAATCAATACCGGTCTTATGATGGTCGTTTATAAGATATATGCCCAATTGGAGCTCCATCGAATGTACTGTTTAAACGCTAGCGCACTTTCAAGAATTTCTCCCCGTATTCCATCATGTAAAAGAAATCTTGGTCGTAGCCCTGTAAAAAAAACTAAGTCCTATACACACTCGAATCAATACCGGTCTTGCGACGGAGGTTTATAACATATATACCCAATTTGAGTGCAATCGAATGCCCCGTTTAGGAGCTATCATGTTCTCTTACATACACACATTCATACATTGCATCTCGTAAAAATAGCATAAATGAATTCAGAAGACCTCACAACGTGTCCATAAACAGAAATCTCGAAGTCGAATTTTTTCATGATTACAATATTTTCCTTACATGGCACATGTTCGGAAAGTAACGAGAGTTTTGTAAATATTTTTTCCTTTTCGAGAAAAAGGATATCCTCCCCCTTTTTTTTCAACTCGAACCCCGATTCTAAACGTTCTAAAGTCGATTTTGATGAGGTAATCGTGAGTGTTGTATATCACGGCAAGGATTTCATAGATAACTCTTTTCTTCTTTGCCGCCTCAAAAGTGCTCAGTGGATAAGACACTAAACATGGTAGACGACTGAAGTATGAAGGTCTCAAATTCGGGTCTGTCACGTGGCTGCCGATCTAACGGTTTGGAGTTAGGGTCGATTTTCTCAAAATGTAACATGAATACGCCTTAGAACGCCTTAAAATGTCTTTCGACCAAGGCACCCCACATCCTAGGCAGACAGCCCATGTGTAGCTTTACCATAACAACGCAAACAAATAAACTGTCGTAAATAGGCATCCATTACTAGGAAATTTGTGTACGTTATACGTAAGTCATGCACCTTATTGAAAATGTTGTATGTTGCAATTTAGTTTTTTAACTGAGCATCCAAAAATATTCGAATATATTACGCTCTATGGTTAGTCATAGTTTAAAGTGTATTTTAGATTTATTCAGCTATTTGTAAACAAAGCAAAGTTGACGTATATGTTATTAAAGATCCAAAAATAGTGTCTTTATTATTTAGAGTTTTACAGGAACATTCGAAAAAATTTCCAATACATTACAATCTAGTATCCCAGACAGCACCTAAGCTTAAATCAAGCTTCACATTTCTTTCAATTTGACGTAATAATGCAAGCTTGACAGTTCAATTCATTTAAAGCTTGCAGCAAGCTTGGAGAAGTCATTTGAACTGTCAAGCTTGAATACAACTGGATGACTGCTTGATTTGGAAAGCCACATCTACATAACAAATAATTTATCATCAGTCATAAATGTACTTGACCAAAGAATTAAAAAAAAAAAAGATTCTATATTTCCAAATATGGAAATTCTTCAAAATAAAATACAATTATACTACGAAATTGATTTCAAAATCAGTCGTTTGTCTCGATTTTGGCCAGTATTGCCCAATATGAGTAACGCGATATTGAAAGTTTTAAAAAGTGTGCTGTATGTTCTCTATTAGTACTGTTTATTTCTCTTTTAGAGTCTATAAATCACACATAACATTATTTTTCCATGGGATGAATCAAAATTAAAATAAAAGAAACAGATTGGCATCGGCCAATAATGATCAATCTCGCCAGAAAACGGCGTGACAACCATGAAGGTCACTTCAAACTTTAGTCGTGCCAGCGATAGGCAGATTGGCGGAACTGTTAGGACGCTGGCCTCCCAACCCTTAGGTCCCGAGTTCTATCCTAGCCGCGGACGCTTGATGGAAACAGATTAAATTAACTTGAAATTTCAGCATAGAGGGGAAAATGCGTGGAAAAATAAAGTATGTGGGGTGAGTTCGCCGACGGACGCCCCGTGTATTTAAGAATATTTTTTTTAGAAAAAATTTTTAAGCTTGAAATTAAGCTTGCTATGTCAAGCTTAATGCAAGCTGGGCAAGTGTAAAATTGAACACTTGATTCTAGCTTACATTAAGCTTACACGCTTGAAATTTTCAAGCTTAATTCAAGTTTATTGACTTGATAAATCAAGCTTGCTGCAAGTTAACTGTGCTATCTGGGTAAACTTGAACACTTGATTCTAGCTTGCATTAAGCTTACACGCTTGAAATTTTCAAGCTTAATTCAAGTTTATTGACTTGATAAATCAAGCTTGCTGCAAGTTAACTGTGCTATCTGGGATGATGGCTGAGAGAAATTCATCCATTTTAAGCGCAGTACAATAAGTATAAGAACGTTTATAACATTTTGCTCTTCGATTAAACGATGGAATAACAAAAAAAAACTTTTAAAGCTCTTTCACTGGCTCTTTTACAAAATTAGATTTACACAGATAACACAATACTTTTTTAAGATTATCTCGGAAATCTTGCCAGGTTTATGGATTGGCTCAAAAGAAGTGTTGTGTAGAAAAGTGCTTTATAATCGATGCATTTGGCATGATTTATCTTTCTTTTTGAGTACGTACGTGTGCAGTAGCGCACCCAGGATTTTAGTTTAGGGGGAGGGGGGAGGTAGGCTACAAATACTGCTGAACTCGGTTATAGTGACCTGGGTTATAGCTATAACTCTCTTTTAACGTCAAAATATTCTGTACCAGTCGACTTACCCATAGAACAGAAGCCCGTGAATAATGCTTCTCATTATAGGGTCAAATAATTATCTGATCTTTTCAGTGATGGTTTAACCGAGTATTAACTGTGTTTTATACACTAACTGTAAGTTTTTATTTAAAAACTAACAACTTTTTTATGGTAAAAAGTGTTTTAGACATATTTTGAAAATTTTAATGCCTTTAACTTCTAATCTTTGGGTTGGGGGGAGGGGGGCTGGAGCCCCCATAGCCCCTCCATGAGGGTGCCTATGTCAGTGTGTGTGTGTTGTGTGAAAGAGATAGTGGGAGAGGCAGAAGATGGTGGCATTCGTACTTAAAAACGGGCACTAGGGGGAGCCGGCATATTAAAACTGGTACCGAGCCCCGTTCGCGCGACATCGGCAGGCCCTGTATATAATTCATTCGAATTTCACGCCAGTCGTCTCGAACGCTCCCATTCCTACGTGGAGGCACGTTTCTACAATGCCTCCCCCCTCCCTCTGTCGACGAACGGAATGTCGTGACGAAAATCATAAATTACTTTATTAATGAAACGAAAATGTCTCTCTCCTGCCGTGTTCGCTTTGTGACAACGCTCTAATGGAATATCCAATGGACGTTCACGTGAAGAGAACGATAACAGAAGACAGGAATCCCGTTTCAAACGATTAAAAATGGTTCTGGAGAACGTGCAGAAACGTTTTTTGCAAGTTCACTTCTTCTAGCACGCTTTTCGTGACGATCGCCTGCGAAAACGCCCCACGGACAAAATATTTCCAGGTTTCATTCCGTCGTATTATTTGACTCGGGAAAATTCGAAGCCCACCCTTTTCGAATACCTAACGTTTGAGACGACTCTTTACAAATACTAGGGGCCAAGGCCCCTAGACTCGCTACGCTCGCATTTCGTATGAGGCATTCGGCCACTAAAAAGACTTATTCGTAAAAAAGACATAATTTCAACAAACAAAACCCAAAGATTGGATCAGATAGAATGTTACCGAGCTACACATTGCTTGGTTCTTGCATGTTCCTTGGAACAGAAAAATTTAAACCTCGCACTATTTGTAATTATGTGAAACCGATGGGACGCCTTGCGTATTAGCCAATTATGGAGAATTTTCATAATTTGTCATATGTATAGTTAATAATTAACTCTAACCATTCGGTAATTCATATGTTTTCTTTGATAAAAACTACTTAATAGGTAGGATAGCTTGCTACCTATGGCGACTTTTCATTATTTGGCTATTGACACATGCTCACAACCTATAATGACTGTTCATCTAAGGTTCCCGGAAAACCGCTATCCATATTTTCATTTACATAATCCTTTGCAGATTAACGTACTTAGCGCTACGAATTATACCATCTCGCTGCTCTGGCAAATATCCAAAGTGTACTATAACTGCTATAATGGCACGCCGCCCAATATTTCTACTGGTAGCCAATAATCCAGCTGGACCGAACCGGCTTTAAAATAATCTGCATTTTAATTATTTTTCATTTTCAAGATATTAGTTATTCTGTTTTGGAAAAACGAATAGTCGCTCATTCTAAACTCCTGTTGTCTAAGCGAACTTGCTATTTGAAAATGGTCAACTTTGTGTAACACATTTTGAGTTACTTATTTCATATACTTTTTAATTTGGCGTAAAATGGGTGTCATTCTACTTCATGTTTGGCAATTTCACGCGATTCTACATACTTGGAATTGCTTTGTTGCAAAGGAATGAATGATTTTATGGCAAATCAATTTTTTTCAGTTTTTTATTAATATCTTCTAAAATGCTTAGATTTTCGAAATTTGAGTCACGTTATAAGGTTCCTCGGAATTTTCCGCATTCGGGAACATGTTTCTCGAAATTCAAATCCCCACAGTTTAGAAAAAGATAGCTCAACAAGCTCTGACAGCGGCCGTTACTTTTTTCAGAGTCAGCTGTCAGCTGTCAGCCATGCCGTTCGTAGTGAAAGGGATGCGCGTGTGCTAAAACAAAATGTTCATGAAATGGAATATCGACATGGAAATTGATTGGATGGAAGAAAATAAAAATAAATATCAATCCCATCCGAAGATACACGAGGTATGAGCAACCAACGATATGCTATTTCTAATGACATGCTCTAGTAACCGCCCATTCGGCGAATCTCTGACGTTTGTGAACGCAGCAGGGTTTGTTTACTGTGGCAACCCTGCGTGCTCATCTGGGCAACCTGACTTGCGGGAATGAATTGCAGCAACTGGTTTCGGCAACCAAAATTGCTCTACGCAAGCAACACAGACTGAAGAATGTGTGTCTGAAGACATGGAGCATGGAGTTACAGATAAGGAGAACAAACGTCATGCTATCAAAGTAGCCCAGCTTAAGTTCAGGATGGGGATGGGTTGATTAGGAGATTATCTGACGCTGCCATCTAGCGGCAATAGTTGCAAACAATATGTCAAGATAACTTTTCATAAATTAGGAGTCGATGTATCGATTTTATTAATTATTTATATTTCGAAATTGAAAAAATATAATAACGCTTTTAAAAATAAATAATCAGTTATGTATGCATATTTAAATAGTTTTTGTGGTAATCCTCAAGTTTTTGTAGCTATTTAAACTGCATTTTTAAGATTAATAAATATTATTATATTTTCACTATTCCTGTTATATTATTTAAAGAAGAGGTTATAAAAAAATGAGAAGTTTTGTTCTCTTATATTTCATGATAATAGCACAAGTAACAAAAATATAATGTTGTTAGTTTGTTTGCGGCTTGAGTAATTTGAGAATATTTTTCCTATATTACCTAGTGTCACAAGAAAGTTCGTGGTGAGGTGTAAAGAAGCACTAAAAGAAAATTTTTTTATTAATCTTAAAAATGCAGTTTAAATAGCTACAAAAACCTTGATGATTACCACAGAAACTATTTAAATATGCATACATAACTTTGATTATTTATCTTTAAAAGCATTATTATATATTATCAATTTCGAAATATAAATAAATAATAATTAAAATTGATACATCGCCTCCTAATTTATGGAAATTTTTTTTGACAACTATTGCTGCTAGATGGCAGCAACAGATAATCTCCTAATCAATCCATTCCATGCCCATCCTCAACGTCCGTTTTCAGGGAAGGAATCCCATTGCCGATGTAGGTCCTTTCCAATCTAAGTACACTCATGTCCATAAATTAAGGATAATGAAGTTCAGGCAAAGAAAGAGAAAGAAGCAAAACAAATCTGACTTATTTGTAAAGTGTATTTATTAAACAAAAAGTAAAGAGCAAAAAAGATGCTATATGTTTGACATAATTAATAAAAATTGCAAGTTTTACTCCCTTGACCCAATTTCAAAAAAGAACCTATTTACAAAAAACAGTATAACATGGTTAGTAGGATGGTTAATACGGAGTATGTCTCCCGGACGATGCAATACAGGCCTGACAACGCCTAGGCATGCTGAGTATCAAATGATCAATCTGATCTTGGGGAATATTACACCACTCATCAAGCAATGCACTCCGAAGTTCCGGTAGACAGGTGGGAGGGGGTTGACGGGCTGCAATTCGTCGGCCAAACATGCTCTATTGGATTCAAGTCCGGTGAGTATGCTGGCCAATGCATACGGGTGATATCCTCCGATTGAAGGCATTCGTCTACAATGTTTGCACGGTGAGGACGGGCGTTGTCATCCATAAACACAAATTCAGCACCCATGGCGCCCCGAAACAAACGTACATGTTGTTCCAGAATGGCATCCCGATAGATGTGGCCTGTCATCGTTACACTCTGAACATGCAGGTCAGTTCTGGAACCAAGAATAATTCCTCCCCAAACGAGCCATCCTGCACCACCGTAACGGTGTCTTTCAATGGTGTTCTCTTGGTAGTAACGGGTACCTGGCGCTCTCCAGATGAATGTCCGGCGAGAATCAGACTCCAAACTAAACCTGGACTCGTCGGAAAACATCACACAAGACCACTGTTGCGGTGTCCACAATGCATGCTCTCTACTCCAGGTTAATCGCAGGCGACAGTGAGTTGCGGTAAGTGGAACACATCTGACAGGCCTACGAGCATATAGACCAATGTGCCCTAAGCGTCTGTACACGGTCTGCCTTGAAACTGTCGTACCGGTAGCTGAAGAGAGCTGACGAGACAGGTCTGATGCTGTACTCCGTCTGTTTCTTTTGGCAGTAACTGCCAAATAGCGGTCCTCATTCGGCGTTGTAACTCGGGGGCGACCTGTGCTGTAACGTCTACTCACATTACCATCATCTTGGAATCGTTGCCAAAGCCTGGAGATGACACTCTGGGCGATTCCAAGTTCCTCGGATACTTCCAGCTGGGTACGTCCACATTCCAGTCGCCCGATAATTCTGCCACGTAAAACATCATCCAAATACCTCCTTTGTGCCATAACTATGCGGTTTTTGCACTGAAAGGCTTTCACAGCGCTTGTGAACAATTTTACTTCTTTGCCACCATTCCTTATATACCCCTCTCTTACACTCTCGTCATTGTGACGTACCATCCACGCCATCTGGTGGTTTCCTGCAATTTGCATATTCTTATTCAAGATGTGTGTGATCATTCCACAGGTGAAATTTTTATTTTAGAGATCAATTTCTGTGCGATTCTGAATTATCCTTAATTTATGGACATGAGTGTACATGACATGGAGATAAGACCGAGGCACTGAATGCGTGGACTCCACCGAGGCGCACAATATACAGGGTGTCCCAAAAATAGACGGCACACTGTCAGGGGAAATGCGGCACATTTAGAGGATTCAGAATCACTTAGATATGTGGGCTCAGTAACAGTCAGGTTAATAATCAATCCACAAAAGTAAAGAAATAACCGACGATAAGTAATTGTTACTTAACCCTTTCCTTCTCGTTCCTGTCATTTGGATAACCCTTCTCCCTCTATTTCTCGTGCCTGTGGTGTTTCCGGGCAAGAGTGCCCAAATGGGATGCGCCAGAAAGATAAGAACATTTCAATTTTTATGCACGGAATTTTTTATATCTCATTTTGCACAACAGATGGCACTATCAGTCTACTTTTAACATAACTTGGAGATAGTTTAGTTTTAGACAGAGGGTACACACAGCAGTTCTCCAATACGTGTATTTCCGATAGGCGTTGTGCCATCTTAGCTCACTTTTTACTTTCCGAACATGTACCATGTAAGGAAAGTATTGTAATCATGAAAAAATTCGAATTCGAGATTTTGGTGTATTGACACGTTTTGAGGTCTTCTGAATTCATTTATGCTATTTTTACGAGATGTATGTATGTATGTGTGTATGTGTGTGTGTGTGTGTGTGTGTGTGTATGTGTGTTTGTGTGTATGTGAGTGAACACGATAGCTCCTGAACAGGGCATGCGATTGAGCTCAAATTGGGTATATAGGTTATAAACCACCGTCGCAAGACCGGTATTGATTTTGGTGTGTATAGGACTTACAGTTTTTCTACAGGGCTACGACAAAGATTTCTTTTACATTATGGCCTATGGAGGAAAATTCTGGAAAGTGCGCTAGCGTTTAAACGGTACATTCGATTGAGCTCAAATTGGGTATACATGTTATAAACCACCGTCGCAAGACCTGTATTGATTTTGATGTGTATAGGACTTACAGTTTTTCTACAGGGATAAAATAAAGATTTCTTTTACATTATGGCCTATAGGGAGAAATTCTTGAAAGTGCGCTAGCGTTTAAACGGTACATTCGATTGAGCTCAAATTGGGTATACATGTTATAAACCACCTTCGCAAGACCGGTATTGATTTTGATGTGTATAGGACTTACAGTTTTTCTACAGGGCTACGACAAAGATTTCTTTTACATTATGGCCTATGGAGGAAAATTTTGGAAAGTGCGCTCGCGTTTAAACGGTACATTCGATTGAGCTCCAATTGGGTATACATGTTATAAACCACCATTGTAAGACCGGTTTTGATTTTGATGTTTATAGGACTTATAGTTTTTCTACAGGGCTACGACAAAGATTTCTTTTACATTATGGCCTATGGGGAGAAATTCTTGAAAGTGCGCTAGCGTTTAAACGGTTCATTCGATCGAGCTTCAATTTGGTATATATGTTTGAATTATTCATCGATTAAAATTTGTTTAAATGCTTGGTCATGATCTTAATCGTAAGTGTTCGGAAAGTCGAGTGGAGTCACTCCAGATTTTTTTCACTTATGTTCAAAGAAAACTTTACAAATATAAATATATATATTTATGATACGAAGTCAGTTTGATAAAATTCTTCTTTAGTTTTTACAACATATAATCTTAATTATTCAGTGATTTCTGGAAAACACGCAGTCAGTCACAACAACCCTGAATGTTGGCTTTTCCTAGAAATTTAACCTTTTTTTATTGACAATGTCATTTTATCTCTCACACCCCTTTATTGAAAATTATTCGAAAAATGGGTCCCAAAAAAGCGACATAATTCTACATATATCTAAATACTATTAGTTCACAACAGCTTTAATCCATTGTTACACTATTTCTTAACCCTTCAAGCGGTCAATTTTTTTACCGAAATGCTTCCAAAAAAGGCATATTATTTGCAGAAGAGCAAAATTTTCATAATTAAATATTCCTGCTCTCTAGTTAGGAAGAAAAACCCGCAGGAAAAGCATTTCAGTTACATGGACAAGCCACGCCATCTATTGAAAAATATTAATACTAAATAGTCTCTTCACAATAATGAAATATACGGGCAAATCAGAAAAGGAGAGGAGAAAATATCGATGCCCGTACACTGTACGGGCAAACCGCTTAAGGGGTTAAGCTGTAGAATAGGCATCCCGTGTATTTTTCTATCAATAGGTTACAATCCTAAAAATTTCAACATAGGGTGACCAGGAAAATACACGAAAGATGAGAGATAAAATGACATAGTCAATTCATATCCTTTTAATACGGATATAATGAAACAAAAAATGAGGGGGGTTCAGGGGGTTGGGTCTCCCCCTGGCGAGGCTCGAATAGCCGAGTTAAATTTTTTTATGTTATCTGCCAACCTAAAAAGTTATTTTTATCTATTATTGGCGCTTAATCGCAAAGTCCGGGGTAAAAACTATAGGCGGAATGGACGAAGGTCTACTATGGATCCCGCAGTAGCTCGATTATTATTACTTTCCGAACATGTACCATCTAAGGAAAGTATTGTAATCATGAAAAAATTCGAATTCGAGATTTAGGTGTTTTGACACGTTTTGAGGGCTTCTGAATCCATTTATGCTATTTTTACGAGATGTATGTATGTATGTGTGTATGTGTGTGTGTGTGTGTGTGTGTATGTGTGTATGTGTGTATGTGAGTGAACACGATAGCTCCTGAACGGAGCATTCGATTGAGCTCAAATTGGATATATAGGTCATAAACCACCGTCGCAAGACCGGTATTGATTTGGATGTGTATAGGACTTATAGTTTTTCTACAGGGCTACGACAAAGATTTCTTTTACATTATGGCGTATGGGGGGAATTTCTTGAAAGTGCGCTAGCGTTTAAACGATACATTCGATTGAGCTCAAATTCGGTATACATGTTATAAACCACCATCCTAAGACCGGTATTGATTTTGGTGTGTATAAGACTTATAGTTCTCCTAAAGGGCTACGACAAAACTTTCACTTATGTTATCACATAATGGCATATGGGGAGAAATTCTTGAAAGTGCGCAAGCGTTTAAACGGTGCATTCGATTGAGTTTCAATTGGGTATATATGTTTGAATTATTCATCGATTCAAATTTATTTAAGTGCTTGGTAATGATCTTAATCGTAAGTGTTCGGAAAGTCGAGTGGAGTCACTCCAGATTTTTTTTTCCTCTCCATTCTTTCTGTGGTAGTGTGTAACTTGCCACAAGAGCCAATATGATTACTTGTAGATGAGGAGGTGGGGGGTATCAAGGATCCTGCAAAGGTACTCTATTTTAGTGTTGAACTACTCCTACATTATACCAGTACGTAAAATATAACTGCAATATGGCAGCTTTGCGGGGATGGCCCATGATGTCCAATATGAATGCCCATGTAACTTGCTTATAAATAGTTTCACATGTACATCTTTCAATCTACATCAAAGCGGGCGAAATTTAGTGGTTGCGTTGGATCTTCTGGGCATTACAAAAATTATAAAATTGTGTTATTACTTTCCGAACATGTACCATGTAAAGAAAGTATTGTAATCATGAAAAAATTCGACTACGAGATTTGGGTGTATGGACACGTTTTGGGAGTCTTCTGAATTCATGGATGCTATTTTTACGAGATGTATGTATGTATGCGTGTGTGTGTGTGTGTATGTGAGTGAACTCGATAGCTCCTAAACGGGGCATTCGCTTGAGCTCCAATTGGGTATATAGGTTATAAACCACCGTCGCAAGACCGGTATTGATTTGGGCGTGTATAGGACTGATAGTTTTCCTACGGGGTACGACGAGGATTTCTTTTACAGGATGGCCTGTGGGAGGAAATTCTTGAAAGCGTTTAAACGGCACATTCGATTGAGCTTCCATTTGGTATATATGCTTGATTTATTCATCGATTAAAATTTATTTAAATGGTTGGTAATGATCTTAATCGTAAGTGTTCGGAAAGTCGAGTGGAGTCACACCAGATTCTTTTTTTCTGCAATTGTAAAAAATTTTACGCTTTTTACGAAAAATGAATTCGGAAAATAGAGCAGTTTCGTTACTGCTCCCACAATTAGCTTTTCAAGAACGGAGTACTAACGCCTTTATACAGGGTCGATTAGTTCGAGACGTGTTTACGCGTTTGCAAATACGTTTCCTGGATCAATACTTTCAGTTATTTATGCGTCTAATTACCATTAATGTAATACAACTTTAGTATTCAGTCGAATTCTAGTGACGGGTGGGGGAGCTGGATTATGCAAGCTACGAATGCCATTCTTGTTCCACCATTAGTCTGTTTTTATCGTCTCCGATCAAAAGCTTTTCCTGCTCTGTTCAATAATGATATCATTAGGGGGGGGTGAGAATATATGATAGCATCATCCTGAATGGGCCCCGTTTTAATGTGGCCATGAACGAGTCTTGTAATAGCTGTGTAATGAGCCTTTACGCCACCGAAACCTTAAAAGACTTTACGCACGTACTTTGCAAGTAAAGAGTTTAAAAATTCATTCGTTTGCTAGTTAAATAGCTGAAAGCAAACAGCGGCATGACTTTGCATTTAATTTCGATAAAAATTGAGTTTGATCTGCCACATTAAAGCCATGAGCTCAGCGTGGTATGAAACTACCTGTGATTGGAATGAATTATTGAGTGGGGAAAATCCACGTTTACAAGACCTACGTTGACTGTTAACTTTTGCATCGAGAATGAACTCATGGTTTAACCCTTTAACGCGCAGTGTTCCCGCTCTGGGAACACCCAACTCTGACGTTTTGACTGTTGCCAGTCGCGAAGAATAGATTGGATTTCTAAAAAAATAGTGGCGGGTGACAGAGCTCCACGAGAATCCATTACTTTTAGCACGTCATTTCCCGTCAAAATATAATTTTTAACAGCACTGACATCTGCTGAAAAATGGAAGAGTGCGAGAACAGCTAGACAGATTGCCCAATGCTGAAAAAAAGGGCAGCCGTTGCCATAGCTCGAATTAACTAGCAGCAAGAGGGCCAGCACAGCCAGCTGCGCCGAAAAAGGGTCTCTTGATCTGTGGCACGCGATGAACGTTTCGATCGTCCGCCCTCTTGCTCGTCGCCAGGACACGCTTCTGTTTGTGAATAGGTGCAATTTAATTGCGGGGATGTTTTTGAATGATTAATTTCTGTTAGTTAATGATACTACTGATTATAAAAATCTGGAGTGACTCCACTCGACTTTCTGAACACTTACGATTAAGATCATGACCAGGCATTTAAGTAAATTTTAATCGATGAATCATTCAAACATATGTACCAAACTGAAGCTCAATCGAATGCGCCGTTTAAACGCTAGCGCACTTTCAAGAATTTTTCCCCATAGGCCATAATGTAAAATAAATTTTTGTCGTATTCCAGTAGAAAAACTATAAGTCTTATACACATCCAAATCAATACCGGTCTTACGATGGCGGTATATAACATATATACCCAATTTGAGCTCAATCGAATATATCGTTTAAACGCTAGCGCACTTTCAAGAATTCCCCCCTCCCATAGGCCATCCTGTAAAAGAAATATTTGTCGTAGTCATGTAGAAAAACTATATGTCCTATACACATCCAAATCAATACTGGTCTTACGACGGTGGTTTATAAGATATATACTCAATTTGAACTCAATCGAAGGCCCCGTTTAGGAGCTATAGTGTTCACTCACACGCACACACACACAACACACGCAACACACAAACATACATACATACATCTCGTAAAAACACACAGATTCAGAAGACCTCAAAACGTGTCCATACACTGAAATCTCGAAGTCGAATTTTTTCATGATGACAATACTTTCCTTACAGGGTACATGTCCGGAAAGTAAAAATGAATCAAAGTAGTTAGTTATTGCAATATAGTATTGCGATAACTATTCTGATTCAATTGTACTGTAAAGGAAAGTAAAAAGAAGCCTGTAGTGATAACTTTTTGACGCACAATGCTTGTGCCGTAAAAAAACAACCTATTTCAGAGCTTTCACTGCTGGTTGCAAAAAAAAATATCTTTAAATGGTTCCAAAACTGAAAAAGTGCAGCAGTTGCCATCGATCCATTTGACTACCAGCCGCATCACGGTCGATTTCATCGTCCATCGGGCGCCCCTGAGCTCAAGAAGTTTTCTGACGCAGGACGCTGCCGCACAGCCAGCTATGAAACTTCTCGAGCTCTGTGGCCCCCGATGGGCGATTCCATCTTCCGACATGCTGATGGTAGTTAAATGAATCGATGGCAACTACTGCACTTTTTCAGCGTTGGTCCAGAATATAGAACAACCTGTGATTTCAGCTGGATATAGAAAGACCTATATAGGTGTGAAAATGCTTGGCTTCAAAGCACTGGCGGATTAATGTAGTTTTGTGGGTGGGGGCTTTTATTTGAAAAATTCTCACACACATCCATTTTATGGAAGTAAAATAGGATCTTTTACTATATTTCTTTTCTTTTTTTGAAGGGGCAGTCGCCCCCTGAACCCTCCACTTTAATTCGTCCTTCCTTCAAAGGGTTGAAACTGATTACTACCGTTTATAAAATGAAGCACGTTAGTGATAAAGCGTCGCAGATAGACTTCGAAATAATGACGAGGATGCGTAATCGATTAGATTACGATTACTTTTCCTTTTCAGAGACTACGTTTAGATTACGGTAATCTTAAATATTTTGTCGATTACGATTCGATAACAGTCAATAAACCGTCAAACAGATTACGATTACGCATAGTGAGATTACTATTTAAATTACGATTAGAATTTTTTTTGTAAATATTCATAGCTTTATAATCGTGCAATTTTTACGCAGAGGAGAGAATTCATTAACAAAAAGCATTCAAAAGAAAATGGAGTCTAAAAGATTAACTAATTAAAACTTGTGTGTACTTTTATTGTGTGTACAATAACACATATAAATGGATCCTCGAATACAACTTTAACCTGTTTAAACAATGCCCCGTAAAATTTCAACAGCTGAAATTTCCTGCTTTCTGTTTCCAGCGTTGCTTCCCCTCCCACAGATCTCTGAATGCCTTGTTGAACCCAGAGAGGACCAAAGCGAGGAAGCAACGCTGTCCACAGAAAGGATAACTATAGGCTTGACGTCTTTGTAATAATGCAAATGAACATGTTAATTCGGGGTTCGAGATATTTTCAGCACTTTAAAGCATTTCAAAAGCAGGAACCCTGAGAAATTTAAAGAAGACTTCATAGTTTTATGATTTTTACTTTCCGAACATGTACGATGTAAGGAAAGTACTGTAATCATGAAAAAATTAGACTTCGAGATTTGGGTCTATTGACACGTTTTGAGGTCTTCTGAATTCATGGATGCTATTTTTACGAGATGTATGTATGTGTGTGTGTGTGTGTTTGTGTGTATGTGAGTGAACACGATAGCTGCTAAACGGGGCATTCGATGGAGCTCAAATTGGGTATATATGTTATAAACCACCATCATAATACTGGTATTGATTTTGGTGTGTATAGGACTTATAGTATTTCTACAGGGCTACGGCCAAGATTTCTTTTACAGGATGGCCTATGGGGAGGAATTCTTGAAAGTACGCAAGCGTTTAAACGGCGCATTTGATGGAGCTTCCATTTGGTATATATGTTTGAATGATTCATCGATTAAAATTTATTTAAATGCTTGGTAAGAATCTTCATCGTAAGTGTTCGGAAAGACGAGTGGAGTCACTCCAGATTTTTTCTGTTGTTTTCATTTGACGTTGAAACTAAAATCGGCTGAATATAATCCTGTCATCGGTTCAAGCGATTACGATGACGGTATGCTTATATGACGATTATGGAATCATAATTTGGAGATTTAATTTTCTGGATTAATATTACACTGGGATTTAAGTTTTCAGATTACGATTCCATTAGATTATTTGTAAAACTAGATTATAACTTGATTACGATTACATAAAAATGTATAATCGATTATAATCTATTAAAAGTCTGGTCGCGGGCCCTATCACTGATGTGCATCATCCATTCTTTTACGTGGCTATCAGATTTGCAACTGCCCAAAACCGATGCAGAAGTAAACACTGATCCACAAAGATCCGCAAACAAACATTGGGGGAGTCATCATTAGCGTCATCATTAGTCGGGGTGTCATTCGAGTATTTGGGGGCTCGCGAGGTTACAAATTATGAAGAGCGTTAGGTGAAATAAATCTACGTGAACACGTTCACGCTAACGAGTTGTTGGAAGGTTGTTTGAGGAGAATGAAGTGATTATAAATTGAAAAGCTTAATTAGACTGTGATTAGACTTCACATTTTCTGTACCGCCTCGCCGTTGTTAAGCAGATTTCAAACGCTCTATTACCGGAATGCTGAACTGATTTAATGCTTGAACGCAAATGCGAGAAGAATTCTTTAATGGATGTGCAAAGATTCTACAGTTCTTTAAAGAGAGAAGAAACATGAGTACCTTTACAGTACAATTGAATCAGAATAGTTATTGCAGTACTTATTTTTATTTCTTTTATTAGCTCTAGATTGCTTCCGGTACTTTTTGTAGACATTTTTGTGGAAAGATTTGCTTCGACACGTTTTCGTTGCCTTCTACAATAGGGTTGCCAGATAGTCCTGAGGGCGAATAAAATGTTAAAAGTCGCCAAGGTTTGTCATTTTTCATGATGTATCGCCAAGTTTGGTGCCAGAAAATGTTTGTGTGATTATGGCAGCGCTACGTTAGAGCGATCTGCCAAGGATGGGGGGTGGGGGTGCCTTGGTAAGAGAACTTCCTAAGGAGTTCTAACGCGTATTGACATTACATCTGGAGAAAACCCACCGAAACTACAGACCGTTAGATCGACAGATGAGCGATGTGACCCGAACCCGAGACCTTCACACTACGGCCGTCTACCATTTTCAGTGACATAAACACTGTGTTATGGTGAGGCTTGTTATCATCATAATTGTCATAAATGGGTTAAGAGAGAGTATTTGGGGGTACCTTTACAGTACAATTGATTCAGAATAGTTATTGCAATACTATATTGGAATAACTATTCTGGTTCATATTTTCTTTTATTAGCACTAGACTGCTGAATCGTTCACTCCCGCACTTTCGGCATTAATACGGGGACCTATTTTGTACACATTTTTAAGGACCGATTTGCGTCGACACGTTTCCCTTGCATTTTACAATAGGGTTGCCCTGTAGCGCTCACGGCGAATAAAATAAGTCGCCAAGGATTGCCATTTTTGGATGCTGTATCGCCAAATTTGTCTCCAAAAATTAACCCTCCAGAACTGAACCTAGCTGGGCGACATCTTCCTCCATATTGGATAAGAAACAGACAAACGCTAAAATAATTCCAAAGGAAATGTACAGTTAGGATATGCCTGACGAAGATGGTAAAGGGGTTTTAGAACAGGGCTATTTTAATACAGATTACAATTTTTAAGAAGTGCTTTATCGAATAAGAAGACAAACACATGAATTAGGATGCACCTTCCAAACATTATTTATAAAAGGTGAAGTATAGTTAGAATAGGCTTGCCAAAGGTTGTCAAACAGTTTTAGTGGGCAAATTTTTTTTATAGAATTCGATCCCGAAGAAGAATTTTATGGAACAAGGAAAAAAGTTCGGCACAATTGAAGAATGGATTGTGATACGTCCAGTACATATTTAAAATATTAAAATATTTCAGATTTTTTTTCTCTGATTCTTTACAATCGCATCTGCATAGCCTACAGAAAGCGTTTGCCTACCACTTGCATTTCGAATATATTAAAAAATAATCAATAACAAAAAATTATATGCAGTGACATTTTTGCCCCTTTTGGATAAAAACTTCCTTGATACGCTAATAAAGATTTTAATTTTTGTCTACGACACTCAATTATCGTTGTACGCCGACAAAAAATTTGCTAAGCTAATTTTAAACTGTAAAAAAATTGAAATGCATTCGCGTATTGGAGGATTCACTTCAACTTTACAACATCGTAGTCAGGCAGCAGGTGTTGCCATTCCGTAAAAGCAAAATCATGGGGAGCTGATCGATTGTAAAGTCATTAACTCGATTAATCATCGAAATCTTAGTTCGTCCGGAAGGGAAAAATAAACTCCTGGCTTGTTTTCTTTTTTAAAGAAGAGTTACTCCGTCTGTGTGTGTGTGTGTGTGTGTGTGTGTGTGTAGTACCACTTTGATCTTTTCGGGTCCAGTTCAGGGGTGAGAGATTTCGGGGCTGGATATTAATAAAGAGCCATAGAGCATGGGCTAGAGTGCGGGGAAACTTCCTTTGATGTAGCCTGGAAATGACTTCACCACAGATCGAAGATTACTTTTTCATTTTAAGAGCCTTTAGCCCTTTAACGCGCAGTGTTCCCGCTCTGGGAACACCCAACTCTGACGTTTTGACTGTTGCCCGTCACGAAGAATAGATTTAATTTTTATAAAAATAGTTGCGGCTCACATAGCTCCACGTGAATCCTTCACTTTTTAGTACGTCATTTCCCGTAAAAAAAGGGTCACGATTCTTTTTAACAGCACTGACATCTGCTGAAAAATGGAAGAATGCGAGAACAGCCGGATAGATTGCCCAATGCTGAAGAAAGGGCAGCCGTTGCCATCGCTCGACTGAACGACCAGCAAGAGGGCGGACGATCGAAACGTTCATCGCGTGCCACAGATCTAGACTCACGGCAGCTGGCTGTGCCCGCGCACAGCCAGCTGCCGTGAAAAAAGGGTCTCTAGATCTGTGGCACGTGATGAACGTTTCGATCGTCCGCCATCTTGCTGGTCGTTAAGTCGTGCGATGGCAACGGCTGCCCTTTTTTCAGTATTGGGAAAGGGTTGCGCCTCAAAGGGTTAAAGAGTGGTTTAAATCAGCCCATATCTATATTTATATCTCGGATACTTTTTCGGATGTAACTCCCAAATTTTGTACATCACCTCATGAGTGTATGGGACACATTTAGCCAATTGAAATTTTTTTGTACGGGGGGTGGGGTCGTATCCAAATTTAAATGTGTCCCTTTGTGAAAATGAACGAGAAGAATTTTATCTTAACTTAGTCTTTTTTTTTCTCTACCTTATTTTGAATATTTTTCCAATTTAAATTGACCATTTATCTCTATATTATAATTGACCATTTATATCATTATTATTATAGATCACGCTTAAATCTATTGATTAAAACTAACACTCCTTTATTGATTAAATTTCTTATCGGCTGATTTAAATCCTTTTACGCTAAAAAATACTCATTAAAGACAATAATTTGTTATCTCCTTAATTCCCCTCAATGCTCCCGATTCGCTAGATCCTACTTAGCTCAATTTTTCACAATATTTTTGTCTATTTGAGTATTCTCTCTCTTCTCCCCCACGACCCATATCCTATTACTATATCACGTGACCAACGCTTTAACGGATAACGGTTCATAGTCAAACGTGGCTCACGGCTTAGTTGTGTGTGTATTCGCTTATGATAATTTGTTTTTATATCCGAATACCAAATGCATCTTTTTCATATTCAGAGTTGTGAAATAAATTCAGCCTAGATATGGAGGAGATGCTTTAGGTAAAGATTTCGCTTTATGACATAGTTTCTTACAATTGGATTATAAAAAGCTGTTGTAAAACAAATGAAGTTATGACATCTCCCTTCTAAGTAAGTAGTATTTTACCTTTTTCATGTAAATAAATTTGGTCGCTGCTTTAATTAAATCTCACAGTTAGTTTAATCATGATTGCATTTCTGTATTCTGACTGCACTGTGAATTCGTTTTATAACTAGAGACTATAGTGAAATTATATTCTATTTATTAAAAAAATACTTTTTTATAGTGTATTAAGATATATGTAATGTATTTACCTTGATTTAAAATTTATTTTCTTGGGCTTATAATCATAGATTACAGCTCTGATAATAAAAAATGAAGAAAACGAATCATTCAATATATAAAACAAAAACAACAAATTTTAATAAAACATCCTTTTTATAGCTTAAAATAATAATCTTAATTGAGTACAGATTTATTAATTAAAAAAAGGGCTGATTTTGTAAAAACGCTCATTCGATAGCTTAAATAATAATCATAATTGAGTACAGTGATATTAATCAAAAACGGACAGACACTCCTCATTTTTGATAATTATTTAGCCTAAATGGAGCTGTTGTATAATGCACAAAAATTGAGAATTTTTCGATCGATTGATTTTTGTCGATTAATGGAGCAAATTTTACTCAATCGGGAGAATGGCTGTTTGAAGTCAAAAATTGAGTAAAACTACACTCCGTTTGATTATTATTTTACTCTCAATTGATTTACGCAGTGATGGGAATGGGGCGTACGGAATGGGGCGTATTTACCACCTTTGTTGAGACATCCTTGTTAGTAAATCACACTTTTAAACGCTGCAAGTTTTAGCTAATTTTTGAGGGAGCCACGTACGCGCTTGGCAGTTACTTCTTATCCTTAAATTTTTATAATTTATCGCGCGCGCTCGCTCGCTTGAGCAGAAATCGCATTTCCTTGTGGAAAGCGCTCTAGCTCCTTCCTTCCGCTCACGTCGCTCCCCCCTCCTTATCAGTTGTTAAAATATGTTTGTATTCTATAGTTACGCGCGCTCTCGCGCGCGCGCTCGCTATAATAGAGTGTTATTAGAGGAAATTCTCTCAAAATGTTTATCTCACAAAAACATAAAAATGCAGTAATTTGTTGTTCCTTCTGCGTCTCCAGCTGCGGTAAATGTCACGCGCAGTTGAGCAGAACAATTGCAGGAGAGCTCGCATAAAATTGAAGTTTGGCAGTTGCATTCAAATCTGGTCTCTTTTAAAAAGAAGAGTTGATTTTACAAAAAAGTTTTATATTATTAAAATCTCCTGAGCTCATTGGAAATAAACGAAGTAACCGTTGGTTTGCCAGAAAAAAAAAATTAATTTTTAATCTTTGAATTTAAGTTCCAACCCCGCTCCATATTCCTCTACTCCCCCCGTCTTCCTTGCACCACGCTCCGCACCCCTCCCCCCCTAGATTGCCGATTTCAGCCTGTGGTCTCGTCAATGAGAATTTTCGCGTCTTTGAAACAACAGGAGTGAGCGCACTAAACTTGGGTTGGTCAAATAATAATTAAATTTAGAGATCATGCAGCAACGCCCGGCACAGGAAGGAATGCTGAACATTTCGTCTTTACAACGACTGAAAAAAAAAAAAAAAAGAATTGTATTAAATTGAGAGTAAAAATTGAAATATCTCGATAGTTAGTTTACGAGTATATAGTAACAATAAATTAAAGCTGTTGCGCACTAATAGTATTTAAATATATGTAAAATTATGTCGCAGCCTACTCTTTCTGTCGCATTTTTTGGGCACACAAGTTTCAATAAGGGGGTGAGCGATTACACAATGGCGAGTCGGTTAAAAATTCAAAAATGGATAGGTCATGTCGCGTAAAGTGTGAAAAAAATGCTTAGAGGATTTAACTAGACACGGTTTCATTGTCTACGCTACACTTCATGTTTTTGAGCTTATCACGAGTGAGCGTGTTTTGTTTTTTGTTTACGATTCTAGTTCAAGATTGTTCATATGCATCTCCCCCGTAAATGGCCGAGCTGCGAATTATAGCGTATTAAAGAGCTCATTATGAAGTCGCTACTCGTCGCGGAAATAAAGTTTGTTCGGTGCACAGTTTATATTATTGTTCTCGTAACAACCGAATTAGGGAGGCAGGCGTATTTAAATAATTGTTACTCTCGACATACTAATCACTATCTCGGGCTACTCTCGCGCACTTCGTACATAGTATGTTTACCTTTCGCGTAAATTGTATCTAATTATGTATTCAGTATGCTCATTAAATATATTTCGTTTGCATCTTTAAACTATTTTCAGCGGGGTTTTTGCTTGCATGCCAACCTAATTTTACGGACGTGTGATAGTGTGAGTGAGGTTGACTTGCTCACAAGAAACGCTTCTTTTACCGATTGCATATTGGTTTTTTTCATGGTGTAAGTCAGCGCGCTAAAATAGTCACCACAAATTTTGGCGTTCAAATATATTTCTCAATGCGACTGCATAGGAGAAAGGCCATCAATCGTGTAAATGTTGAAACCACTCCGATTGTCTTTCTAAGTTTGTCATATGCGGGGGAAAGGAAAAAAAACTGACTGAAGGAATTGAAGTTGATTTAATGTAAATTTTTAGGTATAATAAAAGCACTCGAAATAAAAATATAATTTTTGATTGAATTAGATAATTATTTTTTACCTCTCGAAACTTTTTCACCCAACCTATTTTTGGGTTAAAAAATTACACACAGTAAAATCAACCAAAATAATTTTGTTTTAAATGATGGCATGAAACATACAAGTAAACAAACAATTTCTGTTTAATTCAATGTCACAAATATATTTGGCTCATTTTTAAACCTAATAAATCATTTAAACAATGAGTGTTTGTTAATTTAACTCAAATTATTTGTTTTATTTTATAGTAATTAATTTTGTTAACTTACACAGAATTCTGTTGGCGTTACTTTCTACTGTGGGCTCATCAAGTAATCTCAGTGATTTAAAAAAATTGTTGTCTGTTCACACAAACAAATTTTTTTCCAGCGCACTCACGACTCAAAAGTTAACACTGTAAAAAAAAGAACTACACGAATATTTTTATCTGGCTATCTCTCTAATCATTTGAACACTACCTCAGTACGAACGCGCGTTTGAGGGCTCAATCGTTCGGGTTCGATTGATCCACAATAGAATGTTCACTCGCTCAGCACATCGATTGAAAACCATTTTCTAATCCCATTTTCCCTCAAATTGTTACCTAAGTGAGATTCTCTCTCACGCTCAAATGCTTAAAAAACACTACCATTTAAAGCTAATTAAAACGTCGGAATATCGCATAAAAAAGCACTCTGTGAAAGGTGTTTTAAATATGTAAATCACGCTGCTACGCGATTCATTTCACCAGTCTCCGAAATTGCCGAAGTATAATCGCTTCGTTTTAAAAGCTCTACGTAAACGCAATCTCGCGCGATGTGCGTCTTTATCTTTTAATTCATAGGGCTCTACGAGCGCCCCCTACCGATAACGCTGCCCACAATTCGACAACTCGCGAAAGTTTCCCACCCGCGTACGTGTAATTTATATGGGTAAATAATGGCTTATAGCTTTTGTACTTTATACGCTGACATGAGCCTTAATGAAAAGAAATCAGATACTTTTTATTTGACCCGATCATAGTATAGTTTTCTCCTCACGGGGTGAATTTCTTCTAATGAGACATACACACTCAATGACTGAATTGGAACAGAATCAATAAAAATTATCGCGCTCTTACACCTCTTTTAATTCTTTGTTGCCATTTTGATTAAGAAATTCAGATTAAATTACAAAATAATGACAGATGAAATTGGAGGAAAAGCTTTTCTTTGTTAAAGCAGTCAAAGGTAATCTTTTAAAATATTAATGATTATCGATTATTTTTATAAAAATAATCTATATAATTTATTCGCATTCCTTTCATCGTTTTATTTCTAATGTCTTATCGTCTTATATCAATATAAAAATATCGAAATTCCCTTCATAGCCAATTGTTGTAGTTTTGGGACAGTCGCAGACAGAAATACATTGATCTAGAGAGAGGACCGCATTCGGGGCATGTGACTCCGGGCGGCCTATTTTGTGGGGGGGGGGGTGGGGCGCTAAAAAATATCAGTAGTGTAGTATTCAAAACATGCAGACCAGAAATTCATCTCGAGGACTATAGAGAGGACTGATTCTCTACTGGAAAATGGAAGTAAAATGTTACTAATCTAAATTTTTTTTTCAATCATGATGATGTATCAAAAGTTCGATTTTAATAAATTTAGATTTATTCGCGCTTTATGTATGTAAATACGTGTTGTAATCGCTAAGTAATATAAAACTATATAAATGTAATTAATGCCCGCATGATAATTACTAAAAATAATAATAAGCAAAATTCTTGTCAATTTTCTTTGAGAATATTTTTCTGAATAAATTAAAATTCTAGGGAGAGAAAAAAAAAACAGATTTTTGTATGAAACAGATTTGCTTTATAAAAAACTCAACTTTTTATCTGAGGGGTGGTTTTCAAACTGAGATATTGGATCCTTTGATACGAATCTACAAGCGCTCACACAAGACGACTATTCATAGCCTTGATAATCACGATCTTTGCGGATATTGTCAAACTTTGAAAGTTTGTTGCACTAATTTTATGATGGTAAAGTATTTCATCCTAATGTCACCTAGTTACTTTTCGAACATGTTCCATGTAAGGAAAGTATTGTAATCATGGAAAAAATCGACTTGAAGATTTTGGTGTGATGACGCGTTTTGAGGTCTTCGGAATTCATTTATGCTATTTTTACGGGATGTATGTATGTGTGTTTTGTGTGTATGTGATTGAACTTGATATCTCCTAAACAGGACATTCGATCGAGCTCCAATTGGGTATATATGTTAAGAACCACCATCGCAAGACCGGTATTGATTTTGGTGTGTATAGGACTTATAGTTTTTCTACAGGGCTACGAGAAAGATTTCTTTTACATTGTGGCCTATGGGGAGAAATTCTTGAAGGTTCGCTTTCGGTTAAACGGCGCTTTTTTTTTTTTTTTTTGAAACAGAACGATTAGATTTCCCAATTTCATTGGCTCATATACCTGTGAGTTACGATGGCAGAAACCGACTTTAGTCGTTGACAGTGTCGTAGCTGGAGGGGGGGCAAGGAGTGACATCTGTCCCCGGGCGCAGCACCCGAGGGGCGCCAAATTGTACTTAAAAAATTCCAACATTACATTTTGACAAATAGGAGGGGGCGTAAAAATTTCAGTTGTCCCCAGTCTCTGAAATCTCTGGCTACGCCTCTGGTCGTTGAGGGCTTTAATATTACCAGGCCCTGATTACTGCATAGGCCAACTAGGCTTCGGCCTAGGGCCCCAAATTTTAAGGATCTCAAAATGGTTAAAATAGTGTTAAGACCTTAAAAAATAGCATTAAATGCATCAATAATAACAAATAAAGAGATACAATTTTACAACACATGCCGCTGTGCAAAAGTATTTGATTATACCAGGTATGGGCAACATTTCGAAAAATGCAGCAAAATTGACGTTTATATGGGATTTTGAATGGTTTATATGAGATTTTGATTTGTCCGGCGGGCCGGATCAAATGCGGAGGCTGCCCATATATGGTTTATACTGTATTCAGCAATATAAGATGTCATGTTAACCCTTTGAGGCACAACCCTTTCCCAATGCTAAAAAAAGGGCAGCCGTTGCCATCGCTGTCGTCAAAGAAAGGGTCTCTAGATCTGTGGCACGCGATGAACGTCTCGATCGTACACCATCTTGCTGGTCGTTCAGTCGAGCGATGGCAACGGCTGCCCTTTTTTCAGCATTCGGGCAATCTATCCAGCTGTTCTCGCATTCTTCCATTTTTCGGCAGATGTCAGTGCTGTTAAAAATAATCGTGACCATTTTTTTTACGGGAAATGACGTGCTAAAAAGTAAAGGATTCTCGTGGAGCTATGTCACCCGCAACTATTTTTATAGAAATCAAATCTATTCTTCGTGACTGGCCACTGTCAAAACGCCAGAGTTGGGTGTTCCCAGAGCGGGAACACTGCGCGTTTTAAAGGGTTTAAGGTTCGAAGCATTCCACTATGAAGGATTCATTGACATGACCTCAACTGAAGCATAATTTCTGAGCATTAAAATTTTAGACTTTAAGTTAAAAACTCAATAGACTAAGGGGATTTTGACACCCTCCTTTCTATGTGAAACAGAAATTTGAACCCAGTGACTTCATGTACCAAAAAATCTGGAGTGACTCCACTCGACTTTCCGAACACTTACGATTAAGATCATTACCAAGCACTTAAATAAATTTGAATCGATGAATCCTTCAAACATATATACCAAATTGAAACTCAATCGAATGCACCGTTTAAACGCTTGCGCACTTTCAAGAATGTCTCCCCATATGCCATTATGCCATAACATAAAAGAAAGTTTTGTCGTAGCCCTTTAGGAGAACTATAAGTCCTATACACACCAAAATCAATACCGGTCTTAGGATGGTGGTTTATAACATGTATACCGAATTTGAGCTCAATCGAATGTACCGTTTAAAACGCTAGCGCACTTTCAAGAAATTCCCCCCCCCCATAGGCCATAATGTAAAAGAAATCTTTGTCGTAGCCCTGTAGAAAAACTATAAATCCTATACACACCAAAATCAATACCGGTCTTGCGACGGTGGTTTATGACATATATATCCAATTTGAGCTCAATCGAATGCTCCGTTCAGGAGCTATCGTGTTCACTCACATACACACAAAGACACATACACACACACACACACACACACACACACACATACACACATACATACATACATCTCGTAAAAATAGCATAAATGGATTCAGAAGCCCTCAAAACGTGTAAAAACACCAAAATCTCGAAGTCGAATTTTTTCATGATTACAATACTTTCCTTACATGGTACATGTTCGGAAAGTAAAAAGTATGACCGTCAGCCTCCCCCCCCCCAAAAAAAAAAAAAAAAATAAAGTGATGGCCTAGGGGGCTATGAATGTCTTATTCGGGCTCTTAATATTGCATTAATTAAACAGCTGAATATACTTTTAATCCAACGTATCTAAGAACCACGGTAACCGAACTAGATTTTTAATAAAAGTTATAAAACGTATTGAACTCGATTCATCCGTTTTAAAACTGCAGTGGCGCAGACAGACATGCACATAACCAGACCAAGGCTAAAAGTTATACCACCCAGACAAAGGCGACGCACATAACAAAAAAGAGCTTTTTCAGCCGTCAAATAATGTAACATGCACTCTAGTAGAAATGAGCTTGAAATATTTGCAGTGAAAATTGTACATTTCAGCATCTCATATGGCTGTGAGCGCGAACTCGGCTGAAATTAAAATCCATATTAACGCCTTAACGCCCATCGAACAATTTTTAGAGGATCGCAAAATTTGCTTGTACCAGAAATACTTAGGCATTAATTCAGTTTCTTATTTTAATTTTCCGAATAAGAAATCTGATTTCCACAAAATGCTCTGCAATAACAAAATAAAATGAGAATCTTTTACTGTCTTATTCACATTTTCAGAAAAGAGTTTCTTTCTTCATGCCACACAAATGACGGAAATTTGTTTATCACTTCTGGCATCAGCATGAAACGTCGGGCTCTAATGCGTTGAAATATTTCTTCCCCCTTTTTTTGGGGGGGGGGGAAGCGCTTTAAGTCCGAATATGTTATTCAGAATGTTACAATAATGATGCAAACCTATTCGAACTCAGCCAAAAAATTGACCAAAAGTGTCGTCGCACAGCCAGCTGCGTCAAAAAAGGGTCTCTCGATCTGGGGCACGCGATGAACGTTTCGATCGTCCGCCCTCTTGCTGATCGTTCAGTCGAGCGATGGCAACGGCTGCCCTGTTTTCAGCATTGGGCAATCTAGTCCAGCTGTTCTCGCATTCTTCCATTTTTCAGCAGATGTCAGTGCTGTTAAAAATAATCGTGACCATTTTTTTACGGGAAAGGACGTGCTAAAAAGTAAAGGATTCTCGTGGAGCTATGTCACCCGCCACTATTTTTATAGAAATCCAATCTATTCTTCGTGACTGGCAACAGTCAAAACGTCCGAGTTGGGTGTTCCCAGAGCGGGATCACTGCGCGTTAAAGGGTTAACTTTGATACTGTTGACCCCCAAGGACCAACGTCCCGCTTCAGTGAACCTTGACTTCCTCGAAATCAGCGAGAATAGTAACAATGGATGATTCTACTCCATTTTCATTTTGAAAGAAAAAAAGATGCCTACTAATTTTATTTTTCTCTTTTAAATGGAGCTGCAGTAAATCATATCTTTGTAGCTTTTGCCGTTAACCTTTGTCAAAAAGAGCGATACGCCGCTCGCAATTTCTTTACTTTTTTTGTCAAATGTGGAAAACAAAGCAAATAAAATAATGCAATTCAACTGAAACCAAGGACGACTTTTTCTTTCATTTACAAACAAAATGTTATAAACAAAAAAATGTTATAAAGTGACGCAGCAGTAAAATTTTGAAATTGTTCCATTCATTTTCTGCCCTAAACGGATTTTTTCTTTTATGTTTTTTTTGCGAGCCAGCACTAAACAAAAGATGTTTTCAAGAGGAAAAAGCAGATTTTTTTTAATTGCCCTTTTTTCATATTTTTAGCTGGAAAATAGTATTACACATTTATCAAATTTGTGCATTGTTACTAGGTGAGAAAATTATAAATTGCAGCAGAATTTATTAGAATATGTGATTACTTTTAATTAGGGTAAACGGACGAGAAAATTAACTACTAAGCACAGTTCGTTTTTAAAAAAATTACACTTATTTCTTAATGCAGCCGTTTTTGTTTATTTTTTTTTTTTTGCGTGTAGTTTATAGTTTCAAAAATATCTAGGAGCTGCTTTTTTTGTGTGTACAGTTATTGAAACTACAAAATAGTCCCAGTACACAGTGCAATACACATCAGCGTGCGATTACTTTTCAAGGGAAGGACACGTGACCAGGAAAGCCAATGAAACGTTAAATAGCTTTCCTGTTGTATGGAAGGAAAAGACTGTTGCCAATCCATAGACTGAAATACTTATTAAACCTTTTGAAAATACCTTTATTAAAAAGATGCATACAAAATGTTTATTCAGTGGTTGTGTTCACTCACTGGTAGGCTTTACCCTATTTTGTACTTAATTATATTGATTCACATAAATGAACAAATTTTTCCGATGAACAAAATATTTATGAGTAAATTTTACTGACATTTTTGTTCCTACACCTTTTCGCAGTGTTTCTAAATGTGAAAGAATAATGCATGCATGTTTTTCATTTTATGTGTAAAACAAAAGAACTTAATTGAAATTCTACTAAATTGGACTAACCATAAGAAGTGAAATAAAATTCTCGGAAAACATGGGCATTACCTATAGCTTATCCCTTTGACATCATTTTCAAACGAAACGAGCCCCATTGAAATCGGCTCATCCGTTTGGGAGCTAGGATGGCACAGACAGGGGTACCATCGAACTTCCATTCGTTTTATATGTTAATGAAACTTCTAAATACATCGTTATCCGATCTAGATAAAACACATCTCAGTATAATCCAGCTTCCTATGAAAAAATTATAAAACCGCTGAAATCGGTTCATTCCGTTTGAAAGCTACAGCGGCCGCTAGACAGACATAGACGCTGTACAGATCCAAACTGATAGCATCGAATCTTGTAACAAAACTTATAACATTTCTTTCAAAGTTGAGGCGGTTTTTTTTTTAAACTACCGCGCGATATATTAACGTAAGATTGCTTATCGTTTCGTTGGCCGAATTATGTCCGTTGAAAACAGATGGATATACTTTTAATTTCAAGAAATATTTACAAATATTTTAATATTTACAAATATTATTTTTAACAAGCTAGAGTGTGCTTGAATCCGTAGTATCATAACAAACCTACTAAAACTACCTATTACTAACATCATCTATCTTCGTTTCTCCCTCCTAAATGCTTATTTTAATTATTTAATAAAGAATCGATCTGCGTCCTCTCCAGGAATTATTTAGATTCGTACACCTTGCGTGCAGAACGTTAAGTTTGTGTCAGAATTTCTCTCACCATGGCACTGTGGTTATGTCACTGAAAATGGTAAACGAAAGAAGTGTGAAGGTCCCGGGTTCAGGTCTCATCGTGCGGCTGTCCATCGAACGGTCAGGAGTTTTGGTAGGTTTTCTCCAGATGTAACGTGAATACACGTTAGAACCCCTTACCAAGGCACCCCCCCCCCATCCTTGGCAGATCGCCGTAGCCTAGCGTTGCCATAATTACACGAAATACAAAAAATACAAAGTGCCATAGTTTCTGAAGCTCGCGCATTTTTATAATGTGCACGTGTGCATTTTTGTAATGTGCTCGCATAAATGCTCGCGCATTTTTGACTGCCGTTCCAAGAAACCCCCGGTCGCTGAATTCGTTCACCTGGTTATTTCCCCCAGTTGAGTTTTCAAACGGAAGTGAAACTTACAACTTATTTTTACTTTCCGAACATGTACCATGTAAGGAAAGTATTGTAATCATGAAAAAAATCGACTTCGAGATTTTGGTGTTTTGACACGTTTTGAGGGCTTCTGAATCCATTTATGCTATTTTTACGAGATGTGTGTATGTGTGTATGTGTGTGTGTGTGTGTGTGTGTGTGTGTGTGTGTGTTTGTGTATATGTGAGTGAACACGATAGCTCCTGAACGGAGCATTCGATTGAGCTCAAATTGGATATATAGGTTATAAACCACCGTCGCAGAGACCGGTATTGATTTGGGGTGTGTATAGGACTTATAGTTTTTCTACAGGGCTACGACAAAGATTTCTTTTACATTATGGCCTATGGGGGGAATTTCTTGAAAGTGCGCTAGCGTTTAACGGTAGACTCGATTGAGCTCAAATTGGGTATATATGTTATAAACCACCGTTGCAAGACCGGTATTGATTTGGGTGTGTATAGGACTTATAGTTCTCCTACAGGGCTACGACAAAACTTTCTTTTATGTTATGGCATAATGGCATATGGGGAGAAATTCTTGAAAGTGCGCAAGCGTTTAAACGGTGCATTCGATTGAGTTTCAATTTGGTATACGTTTGAATTATTCATCGATTAAAATTTATTTAAGTGCTTGGTAATGATCTTAATCGTAAGTGTTCGGAAAGTCGAGTGGAGTCACTCCAGATTTTTTTTTCCATGCAATCCTTCGTCAGAGCAGGGATGCTGGAAATGTTTTTATCCCCAACATTTCCCCCAATCCATACGAAAATTTCCCCAAATTTTTACGATATGTTACAGACTTGCTTGAATTCTGTATTAATATAAATATAAAAAGATTTGCAATGTACAAGTTCCATGTTTAAAAATCTATAACTGAAACGGCGGCCAGCGTAGCTGCTGTGGTAAAAATGCACGTTGTGCATTCACGACTAGAGTATGTATTGCATACGTGCATTTCTACAACTTATGTTTACAAAATGGCAATTACCCTACCAGCAATTTTGCTCGGGCCATCATTGGCTGGCTACGTGGCCGGTGGTAGCCCGTGCAAAATTGCTAGTAGGGTAGTCCAAGCAACGGCTGATCGGTGAAAACTTTGAAAAGCAATCGCTTTAAATATTCGAAAGGGAAAGAAAATCGCGGAGAATTTTGTAATTCATTCTTAACATCGAAATGAGTTGTATATTGTTACGAATTTTCGGGGAAACCCGCTGTTCTGGGATTTAAAATGGTTTAAAATGAGGCGTTAGTATTCTACACATCCAATAGTTAAATTTTGCATCTCGTTACACCAAAATCGGTTAACTAGAACGCGAGATACGGAGTGTTATGTTTCTCTATTGCAGGGTTCGTACGCCTCAGGGGAAAACCTGGAAAACTCAGGGAATTTTTTTTATAACTAACTAGCTGAAGTACCCGTTCTTCGTGCGGGAATGAATGGACTTTTTGATATTACGATTTGTGGTGATTACTATTCATTGTAATAAACAGATATAGCAAAGTGGATATCGCGTTATATTGTGTCCAATAATCATGCATACCGAATTGCAAGGCAATCGTTTGTACGATGAAGAAGGCCATGGGACGTAGCGCACTCTAGTGGCGAGTTTTAGCAAAACGGATACGGCGAAAATATTTTTCGCATTCAGATATCGATGTATACGAATTTTCATGACTATCGGCTGGACAGTCCTGAAGTTCATGTGTTGACATCTAGTGGTAAGTTATAAAAAAATGGATAGCGCCAAACTCTTCCCCGTGTTCAAATATCTATGTATACCTATTTTCATAGCGATTATTTGCACAGTCAAGAAGTGATACACTGCAGAGCCATCTAGTGGTTCAATAAAGTAATGATTTGCTACAGCGCCGTCAAGTGGCGAGTTACAGCAAAATGGATAACGCCAAACTATTCTCATTGTTCAAATAGCTATGTATACTGATTTTCATAGCGACCGTGTTCAACTATCTATGTATACCAATTTTCATAACGATCATTTGCACAGTCAAGAAGTGATACACTGCAGGGCCATCTAGTTAGTTAATTAAAGTAATGATTTGCTACAGCGCCGTCAAGTGGCGAGTTATAGCAAAATGGGATAACGCCAAAATATTCTCATTGTTCAAATAGCTATGTATACTGATTTTCATAGCGACCGTTTGAATGGTCAAGAATTTGGCCTGCTGCAGCGTCATCTAGTGGCGAGTTAAAATAATAATGCATTGCAGTGTCATCTAGTGGTGAGTAACATCAAAAGGAACGCAGTTAGAATATATTCTTCGTGCTCAAATGTGTAAGTATAAAAAATTTTATGCCGATCGGTCGAACGGTATAGAAGTTGATGCTTTTCAGCGCCATTTAGCGGCAAGTTACAGCAAAATGGATATTGAAAAATATTCTCCGTGTTCTAATATTCGCGTGTACCAAATTTCATCGAAATCGGTTGGACGATATTCGCATAGCAAACGGCTAAACGGAATAGAATTCAACGTTGTGCTGCGGCACCCAAGTGGCAAGTTAAGGAAAACGGATAGCATAAAAAACCTTCTCTATCATAAAAAGATTTAGGTGAACCAAATTTCATCGTGCAACGGTGCTCAACGATGCTGGAGTTTTTCAACCTCATAAACACATACCAACATTCATTTTTATCTATAACCTGTGTTATTATATATACCAGTCTCAAATAAAATCCAGTTTCAAATATAAGCCTCGCCAAAGTGCCAACATACGCCATTTTGCAAGAGTTTTTTCAGGGAATCATTCGAAGTATTGACTTAGCAGCAATCAATATGGGAAATGGTTCGACCGCCAAAGAGTAGCACGCATTTATTTGAAAATTGGAATCCTTAATACAGCCGATTTTTTTTTTTAAATTATCAACTATATTGTGTTTTATTCATCGTTACTCCGATGTACTAAAATGAGAAGATTTCAATTTTCTGAAATTTGGCGGAATTCCCCCAACTTAAATCAATGTACTCAATTGGCGAGAATTCTGAAGTTATATCGCTTGAAATCTCTTAATAACTGCATTATTTCTTCACGGATCATTAAAATTTAACGCTGTATTCTAATAAAATCTTTGCACTTGTTTTCAAAAATCTGTTTCCTTAAGCTCTCAATAAATTGCGCCAAGCCGAAAAACTGTGCAAACCGCTAGAACTCACTTACTCAAAATCCATATTTCAGCCATTTTATTTTTTCGCCAAACTAAAAAAATTTACACATTAGCCTCGGAAATCTTCAAATCTTATTGTTTTGCGTGTAAAGCATTACATTCCTGCTTGATTTCCATGCACACGATATTATAATTTTAAAAAAAATAACCTTACGAATATAAACTAACAAAAAAAACATCATTATTATTATTTTATTTGTACTTTTGAGAATTTAAAACATTTTATTCGGCAAAATCGCCACACATGGCAACCACGATCCTTATTACACACTTTTCTCACTACAGGGGTTACAATTACGGAAAGCTTTTTTCGTGAAGAGCATAAAAAATCTCTTAAATTAAGGGGACGGGTGGACTTTCAAAGTTTTAAAGTGGACTACGATTTATTATGTATTATTTTACATATCTGTGCTAAATTTCAGGCCGATTGGTCCATTTTTGTGGATTTGTATACGAACGGCATTTTATTCCGCAAAATCGCCACACATGGCAACCACGATCCTTATTTCACACTTTTTTCACTACAGGGGTTACAATTACGGAAAGATTTTTGCGTGAAGAGCATAAAAAATCTCTTAAATTCCGGGAACGGATGGACTTTCAAAGTTTTAAAGTGGACTATGAGTTATTCTATATTATTTTACATATCTGTACTAAATTTCAGGCCGATAAGTCCATTTTTGTGGATTTGTATACGAATCAAATCCACAAACAAACAAACAAACAAACAGAATTTCATTTTTATTTATAAGATTAACTCAGTGAAAACTCTTGTATTACTAGTAATATTTTATTGCTTATTTTCTTCCCAGTTCTAGTTAAGTTTCATCATGCTGTACTAGGAACATTTTATTCAATATTTTTAGTAATATCTGTTTATGAATATGTAACTAGTTCAAAGTATTAAGTACATAAATGTTAAATAGTTATTTGGAATACTGATCATTACCTTTTATTTATGCTTGCGATATACCTGGAAATTTGTAGGAATGTGTCTGGAAAACCTGGAAAACTCAGGGAATTTAATTTCAATAAATGAGTATGAACCCTGTATTGGTTTCTGTAGCATTTTCTAGAAATCTCTAGAAAAATGGGTCGCTAACCTCACTTTAGGGGGACTTATTTTAGGTGCCCAATTGGACGATATTTCGCCAAAAGTCGCCAAGCTTGGTCATTTAGGTCATTTGGGGCGATTTTCCCAATGGGGCTTCTGAAGTTAGTTTCTCTGCATTAACATGCATAATAGCCTAATTTATCTTCTATGACGTAATCAAAGGTCCCGCTTTATGTGGAATCTTCAGGAATTGATTCTTCTGGAGGCTCCCTGTAGCTTCTGCGTTACCTATAAATACAGCATGGGAGACCCCCAGTTCAGTCACTGCCCCTATATACAGAAAGCCTGAGCGCTGAAGCTTTGACGTCACCATTAGGCCTTCGAGTAATGACGTCACCACACTTTCATTCTCATAAAGTAAAACTATTTCAGATTTCTGGTGAATGCTACAAATATTAAAAAGTATCTTAGGTGAAAGATAAAAATTAAAATACGTTCGTGACACAAAACAATTCATTGTGATTTACTCCCTTATTACATTATATAATTAATTACAGTTAAAAACTGCTCTTTTTTGTAATATTAATTTTTCTATGTCAATTCATTAAAATGTTGTTATGAGAGAGTAAATTCACCAGAAATTTCGAATAGTTTTACTTTATGAAATTTAATCTGTGATGACGTCACCTTTAGAAGGCCAATTGATGACGTAGAGGATTGGTGACGTAGCAGTGGTTAGGCTTTCTATGTCTAGGAGGCAGTGGTTCAGTGTGCTATCGAGCTTCCAATGAGTACGCTGCTTGCTCTGTGAATGGTGCTATAGTTTACTTGCTTTTTGAAGCTTTGCTTTAAAGTGCTGTGGGTCAATTCTTCATTGCTGAGTCTTGAAGGACAGTGTACGATTTCCCTCGTGTATTTCCACTGAATTTTTGCCGGTGGATGTGTTTTATTTTGTGAGAGAAATGCAGCATTTTACCAGGCGGACTGTTATAAGCACATTACTGTCTGAATGTTCTTGTGAATTGTGTACAGCTGATTGATTGCTCGAAGTTCTAGAAGCAATAAAGTCCGTGTTCCATTCTGACAAATAGACTCTTTACTAGAACTTTCTACGCCTACTGGACTTTAGAACGACGAACCCAGGTAACTAGCAGAGTATATTCAGCAACAATATACACAACTGGACAAAAAGTGTTGCAAGTTTCAGAAATTTAACCCTTTGCAAGATTAAGTCCCCTCTCCACCGTAAAAATTAAAAATCTGGAGTGACTCCACTCGACTTTCCGAACACTTACGATTAAGATAATTACCAAGCATTTAAATAAATTTTAATCGATGAATCATTCAAATATATATACCCAATTGAAGTTCAATCGAATGCACCGTTTAAACGCTAGCACACTTTCAAGAATTTCGTCCCATAGGCCGTAATGTAAAAGAAATCTTTGTCGTAGCCCTGTAGAAAAACAATAAGTCTGCGGCGGCAGCACTTTGCGTTATGTCCCTCTCCACCTCCAGGACACGAGTCTCCAAGAGAATCGACTTGAAAGCACGAGAGGGTTTTCGCAACCAGGCCAGTTTTTTCCACAGAAGCAGAGTTATGCTAATGTGAACCGTGTTGCTATGTGAACAGCGACACTATATAAGGTCTGTAGCTAGTTACTAACGTATGTAGCGAGTTACTACGCCTGGGGTATAGTCCCCTTTTTGTATTCGGCACAAGGTGCCAGTTTGTGTTTTATCTGTTTTATGTTTTCGTTTTAATAAAGTGTTATGTTGGGAAAAGTTGTGTTCAATCGTGAATACACACACGTACAATGAGAAGGGCAGAAAGTTATCATCTGCCACTTCAACTGGTGACCCGGAGTAGGACAAACCCATCTTCTGTAAGAAACAAAGTGTGCTACTCTGGAAGTTCGATCGATGTTCAAAGTCAAGCCTCTTCAGCAGCTTGGGCAAGATCTACAGTCAAGCTGGCCCTCGGTGAGTTTGTTGGAGCCGCCTTATTGCAAAGAACGGTGTTCTACGGGTAAAGATTTCCTCTCGTCTGCTGCCTCGACTTTCCTGCGCGCACCGTCATCAAGTATTTGAAGACAACGGACAAGACAGGTGGCAAGTTTTAAACAAACATTTATACATTTTTCTTCATCCCCATTTAATTGGTTGCTCAGTCAGGCTTTCCAAAAATGAATGGTGAAACGTCTGTAGAGACGGTGAAAACCGGCGACATTAGTCGCGTAGCTCTCAAGTTACCACCCTTTTGGGAAAAATTTCCAGATTTATGGTTCGCTAATATAGAATCACAATTTCACATCGCGAACATTAGTGAAGATTCTACAAAATTTTATTACATAGTGTCTAGTCTAAATGCTGATATCTTAAGTTATGTAAGTGATGTAGTTTTAACACCTCCCCCCACTCTAAAGTATGATACCTTAAAAAAACGGCTTTTAGCCGAATTCACGGATTCCGAACAAACAAAGATAAAGCAATTACTTTCGGAATTAGTGTTAGGAGATGAAAAACCTTCCCACTTACTAAGGAAAATGAAGCACTTGGCACCCGATAAAACAGACACCGAGTTTTTAAAAACTCTATTTCTACAAAGATTGCCTAAGGACACTCAAGCTATCTTGTCTGTATATGAGGGTACTTTAGATACATTAGCTCTCATGGCAGATAAAATTGTAGAAGTCACGGGTAATTCTAGTTCAGAAATACAAAGTCTAGACACTCATACTACTAACTCGGAAAATGAGGTGCAGGAATTAAAAAAACAATTGACAGAACTAACTCGAAAAATTGACAAGGTCTTTAAAGATAAATTTAGGCCACGCACTCTTAGTCGCACAAGACTCATTAATAAATTTCAGCGTAATCCCCCACACCGTGTGACACCCTCCCACTCCTCTGAAACGGTGTGCTGGTATCATAAAAAATTTAAAGACCGTGCTCGCAAATGTCTAGAGCCGTGCAATTATAACTCCTTAAAAAAACTAGAGGGCCGGTCGCATTATACGGCGCAATGTGACTATACGTACAAGGACGTTATAAGTCGCCGTCTTTTTATAAGAGATAAAATATCTGGGGTGGAATATCTAATTGATAGTGGCAGTGATATCTGCGTTTTACCCAGAGCAAAAAATACTCAGTATAATGGACCTAAAAATATTATATTGTATTCTGCTGATGGATCTCGTATCAAAGTCTACGGAACTAAATTAGTAAAACTCGATCTTGCGTTAAATCGGTCTTTTCAGTGGCCGTTTGTGGTCGCAGACGTTAGCAGACCAATAATTGGTGCTGATTTTATAAAACACTTTGGCTTATTAATTGATCTGAAAAGACTTTGTTTACGCGATCCAAGTTCGTCCAAGGCAGCTCTAGGTTCCGCTTGCAACGCGAGTTCGCCTAACGTTAGTCTACTTGCTAAGGATTTAAAAATTAAAAATATATTACGAAAATTTCCCGACATACTTAAACCGTATCCTTCTAATATGAAAGTAAAGCACAATACAGTGCATAAAATTGAAACAACAGGACAACCTGTATTCGCACGGCCACGGCGTTTAAATCCATTGAAATTAAAAATAGCTAAACAGGAATTTCAATACATGCAAGAAAAGGGAATCTGTAGACCTAGTAACTCGTGTTGGGCCAGCCCTTTACACATGGTCCCAAAACCCAATAGTACTGATTTTCGTCCGACTGGCGATTACAGAGCTTTAAATAAAATTACTATTCCTGACAGATATCCCCTTCCCCATATACATGATTTTGCTAATGAACTTTACGGAAAAAAAATATTTTCCAAAATCGACCTCATCCGTGCATACCATCAAATCCCAGTGCACAAAGACGACATTCAAAAAACCGCTATTACCACACCTTTCGGCTTATGGGAATTCAAATTCCTTCCCTTTGGGTTGTGTAATGCAGCTCAAACTTTCCAAAGGTTCATATCTGAAGTCCTACAAGACTTAAACTTTACATTTGCTTACTTAGACGACATTTTAATAGCCAGTTCCAATGAGAAAGAGCACATGACTCATCTCGAAACTCTGTTTAAAAGACTAAACAAATACGGCATTAGAATCAATTTGTCTAAAAGCATTTTTGGGGTCACTGAACTACCATTCTTGGGTTACTTGGTTAACGAACACGGCATAAAACCGCTGCCTAGCAAAGTTAAACCAATTTTAGACTTCGAGCAACCCCAAACATGTAAAGGTTTAAAACGCTTCTTAGGACTCTTGAACTTTTACAGACGGAATGTCCCGCAGGCTGCTAAATTACAAGCGCCTCTAAACGAGCTTTTAAAAGGCTATAAAAATAATAGCAAAAAGGCTATTTCGTGGACAACCGAAACTCTAGAAGCCTTCACAAAGTGTAAGGAATCGCTAGCTAACGCGGCATTATTGGTACATCCCAACCCAGACGCACAGCTTTGCTTATGCACCGATGCAAGTAGTACATCTATAGGCAGTTCTCTCCACCAGATCAGCTTAAAGCAGGATACACAAGTAATCGAGCCCTTAGCATTTTATTCTGCTAAGCTCACACCTGCACAGCAGAAATGGTCTACTTATGACAGAGAATTGTACGCTATCTACGCATCTATCAAGTATTTTAAGCACTTTCTCGAGGGCCGTGTTTTTACTATTTTCACGGATCATAAACCCATCACTTTCGCCTTTAATCAGAAGGGAGATAAATGGTCTCCTAGGCAACTGAGACACCTAGACTACATCGGTCAGTTTAGTACGGATATTCGCTACAACCCGGGACGCGACAATATCCCTGCCGATTTCTTTTCTAGAGTCGAATCCATTACCTTCCCGAGTACATTAGATTACTCGGCAATCGCAAAGGCACAAGAGGGTGACAAAGAACTTGAAAAACTAATCAGTACACACACTAAATTAGTATTTAAACGAATGACAATTCCAGAAACTCAAACTCCCTTGTATTGTGAGGTATCTACAGACAAAATTCGTCCGTACATTCCAGAATCCTTTCGAAGGAAAGTATTTGACAATTTACATAACTTGTCTCACCCAGGTATGAAGGCCACAGCTAAGTTGCTAAGTTCTCGTTTTATTTGGCCTGGCATTCAAAAGGATTCACGGACTTGGACGAAATGTTGCATTCCTTGTCAGTTGACTAAGACGCAAAGACATACAAAAACCCCAATACAGAATTATACTGTTCCAAGAGATAGATTTGACCACATACACATAGATCTAGTCGGCCCTTTACCCGTAAACAAAAATTTTAAATATTTGATTACAATGATCGACAGATTTACACGTTGGGTTGAAGCAGTACCCGTCACTAACATAGCCAGCGACACTGTTGCTAGAGCGTTTTACGAAAACTGGGTAGCAAGGTTTGGCGTGCCCACAACTATTACAACCGACCAGGGTCGGCAATTTGAATCTTGCTTGTTTAATTCTCTTTTACATTTATTTGGGATAAAAAGAAATCGTAGTGCAGCTTATCATCCACAGGCCAATGGCCTTATAGAGAACTGGCATAGAGGTTTGAAAACTGCGTTGAAAGCCTGTCTGACCGACCAATGGTTGGAAAAATTACCTACTGTTCTATTAGGACTTCGGTCCGTCTATAAAGAAGAGTTGAGAGCAACCACGGCTGAGCTGGTATACGGCATTTCGCTTCGACTCCCTGGAGAATTTTTCCAGCCCTCTGCAACAGATATTAATGTTCCCGACTTCATTCGACAACTAAAGCAGCAGATGGAGCACCTAGTACCTCGACCAACGTCTTCTCACGGCCGTGAACAAATATTCATTCCCAAATCACTAGCTACTTCCAAAGATGTATATGTCCGTAAGGACTCTGTGAAACCACCGCTGTGTCCACCGTACGACGGACCATTTCCTGTGCTAATGAGAACCAATAAATTTTATAAAGTTTTAATGAAAGGCCAGGAAAATATAGTCACCGTTGATCGATTGAAGCCTGCTTTCACTTTGAACGAGCAACAGGTAAAAAGTGCTGATCTGACCGGAAACACTACGGTCACACGCGCAGGACGTACCAGCAAACCCCCGGAACGTCTGCAAGTTCGTTTCCACTAGGAGGGGGGTACTGCGGCGGCAGCACTTTGCGTTATGTCCCTCTCCACCTCCAGGACACGAGTCTCCAAGAGAATCGACTTGAAAGCACGAGAGGGTTTTCGCAACCAGGCCAGTTTTTTCCACAGAAGCAGAGTTATGCTAATGTGAACCGTGTTGCTATGTGAACAGCGACACTATATAAGGTCTGTAGCTAGTTACTAACGTATGTAGCGAGTTACTACGCCTGGGGTATAGTCCCCTTTTTGTATTCGGCACAAGGTGCCAGTTTGTGTTTTATCTGTTTTATGTTTTCGTTTTAATAAAGTGTTATGTTGGGAAAAGTTGTGTTCAATCGTGAATACACACACGTACAATGAGAAGGGCAGAAAGTTATCATCTGCCACTTCAAGTCCTATACACACCAAAATCAATACAGGTCTTGCGACGGTGGTTTATAATATATGTACCCAATTTGAGCTCAATCGAATGTACCGTTTAAACGCTAGCGCATTTTCCAGAATTTTCCCCCATAGGCCATAATGTAAAAGAAATTTTTGTCGTAGCCCTGTAGAAACACTATAAGTCCTATACACACCAAAATCAATACTGGTCTTACAATGGTGGTTTATAACATCTATACCTAATTTGAGCTCAATCGAATGCACTGTTTAAACGCTAGCGCACTTTCCAGAATTTTCCCCCATAGGCCATAATGTAAAAGAAATCTTGGTCGTAGCCCTGTAGAAAAACTATAAGTCCTATACCACCAAAATCAATACCGGTCTTGCGACGGTGGTTTATAACATATATACCCAATCGCATGCCCCGTTCAGGAGCTGTCGTGTTCACTCACATACACACACACACACACACATACACACATACATACATACATCTCGTAAAAATAGCATAAATGAATTCAGAAGACCTCAAAACGTGTCAATACACCAAAATCTCGAATTCAAATTTTTTCATGATTACAATACTATCCTTACATGGTACATGTTCGGAAAGTAAAAATCAATATAATTGATATTTTCTAATGTCAGCATGTTAAATGAATGACTTGAAAGACAAGATAGCATTAAGCTAAAGAACAAAAACAATTATTTAATTTATTGAAGAAATAGAACAAAAAATATATAGGTTATTATAGAAATCATAATCCATTTTGGCTCGCCGGAATAAAATTAAATAAGGAATTCATTTCAAGGTTATTCTGCAAAAAGAGGATAATAAATAAATGCAATGGAACTCAAGATCATTTATTATGTTGCTGAGCAGCCCTGACTTGGATCACAACCGCCACTCTTTTAGATAGGGAATCCACAATGTTTTACAACACTTCCTTCAATATTTCAGGGTGCCAACTTCAATGATGGGTTCCTGAAGCTCTCATTTTGTTTTTGGGTGATTTCCAGATATATTCTTTCCAATTACACTATATAAATTCTCAAAAATATTTAAATCTGGCCAATTTCCTGTCGATTTTTTCTGAGCTTATTCCTGAAACGATGGTTAGATTTCTCAAGCTTGCAATACTTTTGGCCAGAAATGTATTTCTGAAAAATTTCCCCCGATTATACGGACATATTCTGCATCCCTGCGTTAAAAAAAGGAAACAAACACACTAGCTAAAAGAACTCTTTTTTTTTTTTTTCAAAAAATGAACATGCACTATAGCGGAAAAGAGTGGGAAATTGTAGCATCGTAAGTTCTACATCTCGGCCTCTCTCATATGTTTAATTGAATCTACATCCTAAGCTCCACAAATTAGCGAGAACTGTAAAAAAAGATGATTCTAGCCCATTTTCGTTTTGAAAGAAAAATATGAATCAGTATATTTTTTTCTGTAGTGGAGCTGCAGTAAATCATATCTTCGGGGCTTAAAATTAAAAAAAAAGCAATGTGCAGCTTGCAGTTTCCTTTCACGCTTGTCTATTCTTTTTTTTTTTTAAAGGATGAAAACAAAATAAATAATGCAATTCAACTGAAACCAAAGACTGCTTTTTTATAAAACCGCTTGCACAAACAAAATGAGTGTTACTGTAGTAAAAGTATGCAGTCGCTTCAGTTATTTTCAGCCCGAAACGGATTCTTTTTGTTTTCTTGGCAGTTCTCTTACATACACAATAAGCCAATGCCACATAAAAAATGTTCTCTTAAAAAAAATTATATTTTATTTCATTTTACTTTATTCATATTCGTGTTTTTCTATACCATTTTCTTTGGGTTTTTGTTTTTCAGCATTTAGAACAGGGATGGGCAAACTTTTTCGGTCGGGGGCCAAAAATCGAAAAAAAAAAGTTTGGGGGGGCCAAGATAAATTTTTCTAAAATTTTAAAAACAATATACAAGAATTGCAATTTTAATATGTTAATGAGATGAATGAAATTGCGATTTCATTTTTAAAAGTTCCTTATATTGAAGTTCGAAGTGAGATGCACTGATTCTAAGCAACGAGGCTCAATGCTCGTCTGTGTCTAGTTCTGAAAGAATTCTTTCTAAGGTTCATAGTTGAAAACACTTGTTCACTTGTATAAAATGAAGCAAACATAGCACTGATTTTCTTAGGGTGAGATATTGAATTTGGAAAACTCACTTTAGATAATGATTTGCAAAACTAACTTTGGCATATTTAGGAACAACTGCATGAGTTGAATTAATTGAGTTGCAATCTAACAATCAAGCTGCAAATCGGACCTCACTGCTTCACAATTTACGATTAAAGGCATGGTCAAAAGATCCAATTCTGTTTGAATGGCACTGAAATCTTGAAATCTGCGTTCGAACTCAAAACGCACTTTTTTCAAGCCATTTTCATAATTCTTAATATGGGTATATAATAAAAAAATAAATAAATATTTTCTTTTAATATCCGGCAAATTAAAATTCTATCCGCGGGCCGGACAAAACCTTCCGGCGGGCCGGATTTGGCCCGCGGGCCGTAGTTTGCCCATCCCTGATTTAGAAGATACCAGTACTTATTAAGATATTATTCTGATATAATTTTGCAAATAACAGAAATATTCTTTGTGAATCAAAACAGTCGAATCGTCAAAAATTGGTGTCCTTTCAGCAATGACACGCTTAGAGAATTTAAATTACTCAGGGCCATGGGCGCCGGTAGAATATTTCCCGGGGAGGGGCGGGGCAAAGACTACTCAAGGGGGGAGCAAAGACTACTCAAGGGGGAGGTAAAGACTACTTCAATGTATGGTTACCATACATGTTATGTTGGAAAGAGTAAAAAAGCAAGGAAAAACACTGCATACAAAAATCCAGAGGGGGCATTGCCCCCCCCTTGCAATATGCTCAGGGCGCCCATGCTCAGGGCCTTACTATAACACGTTTGTTCCCAGGACACTTAAAGTTTCGTAGCCTTATTGATCACTCTAAACCTAAATTTTTTGGTCTATTTCTGGATGTATGCCCAAGGCACGCCCTCCAAGGGCCCGTGTCATAATCAGGGCCTCAGCCTAGTACCAATATATACTTAAAACTTCTTCCTAAATCCCAAAATCGTCTGTTTTCTTCAACTTTTAACTGGCGGCCAGAAAAAGAATTCCGAACTTTTTGGTTAACTCATTACAAAAGAAAGTTTATGTTAAAAATAAATAATAATAAAGCATTAAACATTTAGAAGATTCTATTCAGAGGAAAGCTTCAGAAACACAAACATAGAAAAGCAAATGGTAGCAGCCACTGTATTCATTCTGGCCGAGATAAAAACAGACACCGATTGCATGATTCCCTTAATTCTGAGGGGGGAAATATGCTATAGAATTGACTCATAAAGAAATTTATAAATTCTTTAAGTGATATAAGTAGTTAAGTTAATCTATCGTAAAAATTCACCCATCTCCTCATAAGATAATGATAAAGATTTCATGTGTGGAGGGGGACTATTTTGAATTTTTAAATAAATGAATAAAAAGACTTATTCATTACAAAAAAAAAATATTGTTAGGGTTTTCGATTTTTTTGATTTGCGAGTTAAACGATTTTTGGGTAACTGCGTCCCATGCATTGTTTGAAGAATAGCACAGACATGCTTATTAAAGTTTTTATGGTTCATATTGACTGAATGCTTTAGTGGTTTTAAAAATGAGTCAAGGGACCAGATTAGTGAACAACAGCAAACAATTCTTCTTTAGCGTAAAGTCATGTACTAATATCTTATACCCGGAAACGCCGGGTTACTCAGGTATTCAATGAATAAAATTACTTAAACCTTTAAGGCGCAGTGTTCCCTCTCTGGGAACACCAAACTCTGACGTTTTGACTGTTGCCAGTCACGAAGAATAGATTGGATTTCTATCAAAATAGTTGCGGGTGACAGAGCTCCACGAGAATCCTTTACTTTTTAGCACGTCCTTTCCCGTCAAAAAAGGGTCACGATTATTTTTAACAGCACCGACATCTGCTGAAAAATGGAAGAATGCGAGAACAGCTCGATAGATTGCCCCATGCTGAAAAAGGGGCAGCCGTTGCCATCGCTCGACTTAATGACCAGCAAGAGGGCGGACGATCGAAACATTCATCGCGTGTAACAGATCTAGAGACAATTTTTTTGACGGCAGCTGGCTGTGCCGGCACAGCCAGCTGTCGTCAAAAAAGGGTCTCTAGATCTGTGGCTCGCGATGAACGTTTCAATCGTCCGCCGTCTTGCTGGTCGTTAAGTCGAGCGATGGCAAAGGCTGCCCTTTTTTTAACCATTGGGAAAGGGCTGCGCCTCGAAGGGTTAAAGAAAACTATTTTTAAAGTTTTTTCGATTTTTGTATTCACTTTCCCTTTAATATATTTTACCCCTAAAAGGTTTTTTTTTTTTTAAGTGTAAATTTAACAAAAGGTTTTGTCAGCCGAGTACGGACTTTTAACAATACTTCACTTGAAATTCTCAAAACCTGCTCACGCAAAAAAAAAAGAAAAAAAAACCGATTAAAACAAAATTATCTGTCATCGGAGCAAAAGTTCTTGAAACTTTCCAAGACACGTGGTTAAATGAGTCCAACATTAAATATGTACGCTCAAACTTCTTCAGAGTGGATACCTGGTGAAAGACAGTCATGCCAACTTTATTAAAAATATTCTCTAATAATACATTTTTAATGCATCTTGAAATGATGAAGGGTTTTAAGCTCTTCCGACAGTCTCAATTTCTTTTTTTTTTCAAAAAAGTTGAGCATGCGGTGCTTGCACGCACTTTCTGTCTAATGTCAGCTATTCATATTTTTGCCTTTTGGGGAAAAAAGATGATAATAATGATGTAGATTCTTTTTACTCGCGGTCGAGTAAACGATTCTTATAAATAAATTAAGGTATCGTGTTTTGACGACTTAAGTTTCGTGCATGTTGCTCTTTTATGGTTTTCTGCTCCCGAAAAAACCTGTCTTGGGAGTTGTTGAAATTTCATCAGATATTATAAATTATGTTTTCATTTATATTCCAAATAATAAGGCAGAAACTGAAAACAAATACAGTCCTAAAATTTATCATACTGACGACCTATAGATATTATTTAGATATTTATTTATCTAAACATGTGACGTTGGTCAGTTTTCGAGAACAATGTAAAAGCAATGGATCGTAGAAATGTATAGTTCACAAGGCGATTTTTATGTATTCCAAACAAGGCGTTTGGCTCTACAGAGCCTATTGTATATTGATGGGACACTCTATATTTTAACAGTTAAAAAAAATCTAAAAGTGTCATAATTGAAGCATTGAAGTTGATTTTTTGTCACAGTGTGTAATAGTACAGCTCGTGAGGAGATATCCTAAAAACTTTTCAGGTATAATGAGTTTATTTTAATTTAACGTCAAGAAATCAATGGATTTGTTTTTTGCAGGATGTGAACAAAAACAACTATGCACAACAATACCACAAATGTAATTTTCCTTCGTGTGTACGTTCTTTTTGACCCTTTGACGTGCAGCCCTTTCCCAATGCTGAAAAAGGGCAGCCGTTTGCCATCGCTCGACTGAACGACCAGCAAGAGGGCGGACGATCGAAACGTCCACCGCATGCCACAGATCTAGAGACCCCTTTTTAACGCAGCTGGGTGGTCTCTAGATCTGTGGCACGCGATGAACGTTTCGATCGTCCGCCCTCTTGCGGGTCGTTCAGTCGAGCGATGGCAAACGGCAGCCCCTTTTTTCAGCATTGGGCAATCTATCCAGCTGGTCTCGCATTTTTCCATTTTTGAGCAGACGTCAGTGCTGTTAAAAAGAATCGTGACCGTTTTTTGACGGGAAAGGACGTGCTCAAAAGTAAAGGATTCTCGTGGAGCTCTGTCACCCGCCACTATTTTTATAGATATCAAATCTGTTCTTCGTGACTGGCAACAGTCAAAACGTCGGAGTTTGGTGTTCCCAGATCGGGAACACTGAACGTTAAAGGGTTAAAGCGTTTCGATGCAGGAGGTATCCATCAAAACAACATTTTCCATTTTCATGAAAGTGCATTAAACTGAAACAAGAAAAATAAATGTTCGAACTAGGTGGATTGATGAATGAAGGTCAGCGTTGCCCCTCCATCTTTTATATAAAGTTTGTGTCAAAGCACATTTTTAAGCGAACAATTTACAACGGCGAGATAATGGAACGAAGGAGGTAGAAAAGAAGGAAGGATAGAAAATAGAAGGGGAAAATGAATAAAGTTGTCCTTTCCCATGTTACAAATAAAACTATCTGGGAATTATGACGGAAGAAACAGGAACGACTTTGCGAAGAGAAATTTATTTATTTTTCCTTAAATTTATAGCGTGTGGTGAATTGTCTGAGCGAGAAATCCCTTTTGGACAACACTTATTAATTTCGAGGGGAGGAGGAGGGGGTTGTAAATATTCAAAGCAAGATTTATATGAAACACAGTTTAATTTTTTTTTTTTCAATCTAGAGAGAAAAGGAAAATGAAGATGTGAAAAATACTAACTCGAATAGCTTCGTTGTTTTATAATCTGACGAACACAGAGCATTTTTATGAATTAAAATAAATCATTGTAACTTGTAACTGTTTAAACAGGGTTTAAGCTTGGTAAAAAAAGTCCTTCGGCTGAAAAGTGAAAATGGAGAAAAGTCAGTTCAATTATGAAATAAAGTAATTTTTTGCACTCTACCAATAAACGCTAACATCCAAATTCATGTAGAGCCCCTGACCCCATTGGATTAACGGTGTTACTCGAAAAAATCATGTGATTTTGGTACATAAGTACAAATAAACTAATGATGCCAGGCACTTCAAAATTTTGAAACTGCCTCTTGACAAGCTGTACTCCATACTGAAATAAACGATCCATCTGTATCCGTTTCAAAACTTTTAGAAAAAAATTCTTAAAAATCGGACATTTTCGCAAAAAGTGTCACTCTTCGAAAAATCTTGCAGCTCCGATCCCATGATTAAGAATTTTTTTCTGAAAATTTCACAAATGCCTCAGCTTTTTCGCTTATGGCACTGTGTAAAGCAGCTGATGAGGAACCCTCTGGAGTATTTTGGAGACCCTGGTGCTATTAGTTTATTTCAATTTGTGTAGCAAGACTAAAAACAGAGTTCTTTTTTTTTTTTCGACATACACCCTTAAAGCTATCTCTGAGACGTCTCATGACGAAAGGCTCAAATTTGACACTGCCCATAACTGAAGTAGAAAGTCCCTGATTCGGGCCTATCGCGCAGTTGTCGATCTGACGATCTGGAGTTTTGGGCAGTTCTCTCCTGATGTAGCCTGAGTAGGCATTAGAAGCCCTTGAAATGTCATCCACCCAAGGCTTCCTCCGATAAGCTGATGCCCCTCGTATAGGCTTTGACATAACATAAAACCTTGGAGGTACTATTTTAGCTAGTATTTTCTTATAATGTAGGTTCGGCGGTTTCCAGTGAAATTTAACCCATACTTTAAATTACACTTTGAAATTCCTTTTCTAAAAGCGCGATGTAATGAGAAGATGACCCACTAAAAGACCAATTTATGGATGGTTTCACAATGAGCACCGATCAGAGGCAAAACTAAACCTCGTCATTCTGCTAATTTGAATAAGCTGAATCGCCATGTTTCCACCAAGGTATCATTATTACTTTCCGAACATGTACCATGTAAGGAAAGTATTGTAATCATGAAAAAATTCGAATTCTAGATTTTGGTATATTCACACGTTTTGAGGTCTTCTGAATTCATTTATGCTATTTTTACGAGATGTATGTATATATGTATGTGTGTGTGTATGTGTGTTTGTGTGTATGTGAGTGAACACGATAGCTCCTGAACAGGGCATGCGATTGAGCTCAATTTGGGTGTATATGTTATAAACCACCGTCGCAAGACCGGTATTGATTTGGGTGTGTATAGGACTTACAGTTTTTCTACAGGGCTACGACAAAGATTTCTTTTACATTATGGCCTATGGAGGAAAATTCTGGAAAGTGCGCTAGCGTTTAAACGGTACATTCGATTGAGCTCAAATTGGGTATACATGTTATACCCAACCGTCGCAAGACCTGTATTGATTTGGATGTCTATAGGACTTACAGTTTTTCTACAGGGCTACGACAAAGATTTCTTTTACAGGATGGCCTATGGGGAGACATTCTTGAAAGTGCGCTAGCGTTTAAACGGTACATTCGATCGAGCTTCAATTTGGTATATATGTTTGAAGTATTCATCGATTAAAATTTATTTAAATGCTTGGTCATGATCTTAATCGTAAGTGTTCAGAAAGTCGAGTGGAGTCACTCCAGATTTTTTAACTTTTATCAATCCCTTATGATTCCAGTAAAGATTTTATCGCCTGTAAACGGGCGCCAAAACAGCAGGTAAATTGCTTTTTAAGTCGTCATTTTTTACTATTGAATATCTCGCTAACTGTTTCACTTAGAGACAAGGGATAGTTTTATTTACCTACTGAAGCACTGAGCAACATTTTTTTCAAATATCAACGGTGTGAAATGAGGCACCCTATAAAAATTACAGTTCGTATTTTAACCCTTTAACGCACAGTGTTCCTGCTCTGGGAACACCAAACTCTGACGTTTTGACTGTTGCCAGTCACGAAGAATAGATTGGATTTCCATAAAAATAGGTGCCGGTGACAGAGCTCCACGAGAATCCTTTACTTTTTAGAGCGTCATTTCCCGTAAAAAAATGGTCACGATTCTTTTTAACAGCACTGACATATGCTGAAAAACGGAAGAATGCGAGAACAGCTGAATAGATTGCCCAATTCTGAAAAAAGGGCAGCCGTTGCCATCGCTCGGTTTAACTACCAGCAAGATGGCGAAAGTGCGCGCACAGCCAGCTGCGTCAAAAAAGGGACTCTAGATCTGTGGCCGCGATGAACATTTCGATCGTCCGCCATCTTGCTGGTGGTTAAGTCGAGCGATGGCAACGGCTGCCCTTTTTTCAGCATTGGTAAAGGGTTGCGCCTCAAAGGGTTAATATGTATATACAGCCCCTTGCAAAAAAATCGCCCTACGTGATAGCTTTTTTAAATTAGACGAATTTTACTAATTGAAAGTGTGTTTTGATCCCTTGGGTTTTAAGAGATTGTAACATCTAGGTATATATCACACACAAGTGGTCATTGGTAGTGGGATGCCCTTGTAATCTCTTCAATTTTTAGCAGCATCTTGTGTCCGGTCTGTCGCCAAAGGGTTAAAACAAGAAAAGGCCCTTTTCAAGTAAAAGCTCTCTCTTGGCTCAAAAATCGATTCCTACGCAGTCAGACGCTGATGAAAAATGAACAGTTCAAAAACTTATTTTAAAAATACGAGACCAGTGCAAAATTTCTTCTGGTGCAAAGTGCCATTTTTCAAATTTTAATCAACTTACACGCATGTTATTTCGACTACCTATGAAAATAAATTACTTTTTTCCCGCGTTTCGATACATCCCTGGAAAATAAATCATTACGTTTTAATGATCGGAGGTTCCATAAATAAAACTTAAATTTCTCTTTTTTATGCATCTTTGTGCCTCATTTTTCAATGCTGTGTACACGAACAGACAGTAACATTCTGCTTACCTAATTTTGAAATGTCATTTGGAATAAAGGGTACCCGCGCGATTCGTTCGTTTGTTAATGAACACAGAGAGAAAAACTAAGCGGCGTTTTACTGGCTTCCCCCGATTTAATGTTTGTTTGCCTGTTTTTACGAACTGCTTTTTGAACGAAGTACGTGTATGGATAGGCTCTCCTGTTGTAAAAAATGAATATTTTGAAATTATTCTCCTTCATCTGGGAAGGGAATCTGATATGCTTTCATCTATTAAATATACACACTAAAGCGTCCTCTATTAAAAGTATATCCTAATCCATGCGTCGCCCCTATTTTTCTATCTTATTTCTTTAAAATGGAAAGTGTATCATTATTCACGAGTGTGCCCTATATGCTTTCCTTTGCTTTATAAAACACTTCCTTGGAATTGGAATCAATTTTAAAATCGCCTACTAAAACTGTTTTACAGTCTATGTCAGACATGTTCTAACTATACTTCTCGTTTGTAATTAGCTGCAGCGCATAGGCGCACCCACGGAGGGGGCTATGGGGGCTGAAGCCCCCCCTAAAGGTGGGAAATTAGAAGTGAAAAGTATTGAGAATTGAAAATTGTCACTAATAAGTTAAATATTTTCCTTTTTAAAATTGTCTTAAATTATTTCTAAAACTACTTTTTACTAAAAAAAGATGTTAGAGCTTGGAACACGGTTAAACTTGGTTACAACATCACTGATAAGATCATATAATTATTGGATCCTAAAATGAGTTACATTGCTCTTGGGGTTATGTTCTACAGGCAAGTCGACTGGCACAGAATATTTTGACGTTACAAGAGAGTTATAACTATAATTGAGGTCACTATAACCGAGTTCAGCAGTATTTGTAGCCCAGCCCCCCCTAAACTAAAATCCTGGGTGCGCCACTGCTGCAGCGTACACCAGTTTTTCGCCCTATGTTGAAGATATCGGTAAAGCTAGGCACTGTTTTGGCGGACCTTTTTGTTTTGGCGCCAAATTGGGAGATCCATCATCAAAAATTGCAACCTCGACGACAGCCCTATTAAAAAATGCAACAAAAACGTGTCGACGCAAATCATATCCACAAATTATGTCGACAGGAAATACCAGAATGAACGAAATAGCACTCTAATACTTAAACGTTGACTGTTCTATGTCTTCTCTTTCACAAAGACCTGGCTCCGTCATGAAAATTTTGCGCAAAATTACCTGTCCATAAGCCTGTAACTGCCGTGATTTCATAATTTTCTTCTTTTTACTATTTCGGGGAAATCCATACTACACTTAAATAATCTTCTCCAGTACTCTCAGCCAGTTTGGTTCAGCGGCGATAGAGGATTGGGAAACGCTTTTACGGTGTATATAATTATCTTGATGATTATCATCAGTTGTTTAGCTTTTAGATAGCTTCGCAAGAGAGAGCGATTGTCTCGCAGTAGTGCTGTGTAAAAGTAAGGAAAATATTAATACCCGTATGTATTCGTTACTCTTAACTCACTGCCTGTTATTAAGTATTCGTTACTCGTTACTTTCGTTACTAGTTCGAACGCAAGAAACAAGTGTCCCGCAGTGGACTGGGCGCTCAACTCCATTCCCATAAGAACACGGCAAGTGAAGCAGCACCCGGCTTGGCCAGTGCTTGGGAGGGACTTCCCCCCTCTCCGCCCGTCCGCTGTGGAACCGTGTACGCTCATGGGAGCGGGTGCACGTAAAATCCGTCGTGGCTCCAATGTCCTCCAAGTTGTTAAACGATACCTCTGGGGGTGCCGATTTCAGGGGGTGGGGCCCTCCTCTGGAATGGGTTCAAAATGACGGGACCCCGAGCTAAGACGGACTTCCTCCCACTGGGGCTCATTGAAATGGAAGCCGCTCCTTCAGCCCATCGCCTGCCTATATAGGGGGATCTGTCCGGGGTCGCCGCGACTGAAGAAAGAGAGAGGAGAAAGCAAGAGGGGGTCTGGGTACTGGTTTTCGTGACGTCACAAGAAAGGATGGGATTTGGAACAGTTTGCATTGAGTTCAATGGAAGAAATGGAATTAATAATGCCAATAAATACGAGTAGCTTAATTTTTTATGACGCACTGAAATAGCATTTTCGTTTTACAACACTTTGTTCTTAAATAATAGTGAATCAACAATATTTTTTGTCAGAAATTAATGAAATAAATTGGTACTGAATTTAAAGCAGTTTTAGCATTGTATGCAGTATGTTTTGCATTTCGGGCTAGCAAATACATTCTAAATAATATAATGGTTACTCAATGTTATCATTTATCTAAAATAATATGTATATGGATTAAATTTATACGTTGTATAAGCATAAAGTCATATTTTTAAGTAAGTAAAAGTAAATATATTTTTAAGTAAAATAATAATTTTTATTAATTTTACTTAAAAACTGAAATACATTATTTAGTTTTGGTTCGTTTTAATAAGCTTTTTGAAAGAATTGATGTTAAAAATATCCAGATTCATAAATAGTCATCTTAAGCCATTTCGTGACGTCACAAGAGAGGATGGGATTTCAAAGAGTTTGTATTGAATTCTATGGAAGAAATCTGATCAATAATGTCAATAAACACTAGTAGCACGAGGAATATAATCAGACATTTCCACAATTAATATTTTAAAAACTTGTACAATACATACTTAATTTCAGAATTTTCAACAAATTCCGATAAACCGTTTAGTTGGAAATATTTCTTTAATAAATACCTTCTATATTTTTGTTTTTCTAAGTATCCAGCAAATAGATTTCTCTCTCTCTTTTTTTTTTTTTTTTTAAATAAATAAATCAACCATGAGATCCGCATTGAACCTTAAGCTACTTGGTATGTGCAGTGGAAAGGGATCTGCGTTTAATTTATAATAAAAGGTGAAATTTTCTTAACATAGAATTGCCATGAAACTCTTGATACATTTCTTAATTACAAAAGAATTTATATTTTCCTTTGCATTATTTTTTTCGGTTTCCTCAATATCTTTTTCCTAAACGTTTTCTCTTGTTTTAGTAGAATCAGTTCTTTCTTGTTTTTTGGTAATATCGGATATATAGGCTGGTAAGCTCGAAAAAATGCACGGGATAGCATTCGGTTCTAATTTATAATGCTTTCTTTTTACAGTTAAAAGTGCCCCATCTGATTTTAAAATAGCATCGTCTGAAAGATCTTCATCTCGAAAATGCTCAATACAAACATGCGTATTTTTTCCTGGGGACCAATTTTTTCTTGGAATATTTTTAGTCCATTCGGCCCGCTTTTCTTCATTTTTTGGGAAAAGTGAAAACTTTTACATTTTCTCCTCTTTTGTAATTAGCTTTACTTACAGCCTGGGACGCAGCAAACGGAAGCATAATGATTGCTAGAACAAAAGAACAGAAATCAATAAAACTAACGCAAAATAAATCAATTTTATATTTTTATGTAGTCTATAGCTTAATAACTATAATCAAGTATGTCGTATTAAGAATAGATATTGCTGACTTCCCATTAGTATCCATAAAAGGCACAAAACATCTTAGTTTCTTCTACTTTTCCGTATGATTCTAATGCTTTTAACGGAGAAAAGTCCATCCTCTCTTATGACGTCACAACACCTCCACGCGTTCAGTACCCAGGCTCGCCTTGTAATTGTCTACTCTCCCCCTCCCTTCCCGGGGGCTCCGATCTGTCACCGCAACGCGGTTGCCAGAGGGCATTTAGCAGCAACAACAACAACAACGCAAGAAACAAGTCTTATAGCGCGTATCTAGAGGAAGGGTGGGGGTGCAGCTCTCCTTTACTAAATCGGACCCTTTACTTAGCTTACAATGTGATATTTATTTACAACTGATACTTAGTTATCAATTTGATACACACATTTGATACATACACGTAACAATGCATTGTTACGATGCTGACATATTAAAACATGTAATAAATGGATGAAATAATTTAAACCTTAGTTTGGCCGTGAAATAAGATATGAAATAATTGGATTCATTGTTATAAAGACCCATCGGTAATTTATTTTAACTCATATAGTTATTTAAACTGTTCTAAATAAGTATAAAATAAAATGTGATATTGCGTTCCCAAGTAGCAAGACTAATGGGTAAATAATCGGCCAATGATCGCTTTGATTGGCGTATAACCGTCAATATTCTAACGATGTCGCAGTATCGCCGCGCGGTCTCGCGTTCCGATCTCTAAGTTTCTTCCTCGTACACGGTGGCCGAAAAGATATCGGCGCGACAGCCCGTTCCGATTCGAAACTTTTCTCCCCGGAGCCGTAATGGGCCTAGAGTCGCGCCAACCTGTTTGGTGATCTATTAGCAAATTTCAAGTGCTCGGCAGAGGGCGCTGCTTTTGCAATGGCTCCCTGCTCGCGGGTAGCTGGTTGACCCTGGAGTGTTTGCACGTGGTAAGTAAATTTTAATTCATAATCATAATAATCGTTTATTTGAATTATTTGCTTGTAGTTTTCTTTAGTGTAGGTTATGTTTTTATTTAAGTTTCATATGTCGTTATGAAATTCATAAAAGTCTGCTTTGCTTTTAGCGGATTTTGTTGCAGTGCAGTGGTAAAAATTGACGTGTTTATATAAAAATATTGTTCTTTTTAAGATTTTTTTCTGTTATATGTTTTGTTTTTAAAAAAGGACTCCAGTGGATTACGCTATTAAAAATTATCGCCGATCTTTCTCTTTTTTCAGCTGCAAATTGATTTTGAACCTTATTATAATTTAATGGCAAATGTGTGACTATTTTAAAATTGTTTCTTAATTCATATCTAATATATTTACAAAGTACATGCCTTTTTCCATTTGCTTTTACAAGTTCCTCGATTTTTTAAAACGTGCCAAAGTTTGTATGCTAAGCAAAGTAAAGAATTTTGTGATTTTTAAATCAATGAGGATTTGCATTGAATTAATTTGCTTTTATTTTGAATGCATTTTATCTAAAATGGGTTGGAAACAGCTTCGATATCATCTCTTTTTGGCGCTGTTTTGGATTGGCAACAAAGTATTGTAAATTTTAATTTACTGTTTTTCTTCCTTTCTTTTTTTTAAACAGTTTGTTATATATTAAGAGATTTCGATTCTCTCTAGCCTTTCAGTAGATATTTACTTTATGAGGCTCTACGCTATTCAACCCCCCCTTTTTTTTCTGTAAATACAAAGTGCCGTAAAATGTAAACAGCTTGAGCTGCTGCTGCTGTACCTTACTCTGGAGCATCATAAATTATTATTATTATTATTATTTCATGTATTGAAGTTCAATTTCTTTTTTAGTGTGTTTTTTTTATATTTGGCAACAGTATTTCTACTTATCTTTGAGTTATTAAACGCTCTGCTCTAAACGGCAACACTTGCAGTTTGTTTACTATCGGTGAGTGTTGTAGTCCGTGGCGTTGTTCCTATCTATTTTGTGGAACTTTTAAACTAGATTATCCTATTATACATTAATTTAGAGGTTAATTTAGTTATAAATAAATAAATAAATGCTAAAAGCAAGGTCTACGAAGGCTGAAAAGTGTAGATTTTTCGGCACTCGTTGTACTAAAGATACGGATTTAAACTGTGAATGAGGCTATGCATCACACACTGTTACGGCAAGTTCTACAAAATTGAAGGTTACTAAAATTTTTGATAAGAAAAACCATGCATTGGTTGAAAGGTAATAGAATTATAGGCATAGAAACTCTAAGCAAGATTTCCTTGTTTCTCTGCTATCCACAATGTTTTGCAACTGAATTCAAATTGACAGAAGACTCTGATGAAGGCCTCTGCTCAGTTGGTGAAAAGTCTGTTACATTCAGTTTGCCAAATGTCTGCACGTTGATTTCATAAAGCATGAAATATGAAGTTCAACTATTGGAAGCGTCACAGTTTGCTTCAGAAGAAAACATGAAAGCACCTGCCAAAGAAGTAAGAAGTTTAATAAAGAGTAACACTTGTGGCGTATCTGTAGATGGAACAGCGAAGAGGGTATATGTAGATAAATGGATGTGTATCAGCTATTTTTATAGATGGTAGAGTTTTAGATATCCAAGCTGTGACAAACTATTATAGAATATGTAAACAATACAACACCAACACCGACCATGTATACGTATGAATTATAAAGGGCTATGGAAGTTCTTGGAGCATTTACAATTTTTGAACGTTCTGTGGTGAAACGACAATTCTAGTACACAGTATATTATGGCGATGGGGATTCGAAGGCTTTTATGAAATTAAAAGACATTAGTAGAAGGAAGTCTGTTACAAAGCTAGAATGCATTGGGCACATCCAAATGGGAATTGGCTCACGACTAAAAATATTTAAAAAGAGTACGGAGGGACTCTGAGGGGGGGGGGGGGTAGACTAACCAATAAATTAATAAACTCCAAAATTACTATGGAATTGTGATCTGCAGTAATGTTGAAGATATGGAAAGCACACGGTCTGCTGTAATATCTATGTGCTTTTAAAAAAATCTATGTTCCCAGAAAAGCCTACATATTTTGCACTTCATGACCGAAGTTTTGGTGTTTGACTTACTGCGTCATTTTTATTAGTTTTGCTGTCGTATTTGTGTAGTTGTTCCGGGGCGTTGTTTATTAATTCTTTGTAAAGTGAAATTCGACAAAAAGTTTCAAAATGTTTGTTGGGAGATGTGAAGAATATATATAGCGTGTGTTGATCTTCAGTTAATATGCATATTTGAATGTTCAAGGTGGATTCATTTTGGAATAATGTTACGTTGTTTATGAATAAAATTTGAGGTATGTGGTACTTTTATTTATTTAAATGTTTATTCCTCCTTGCTTTACGGTACATGTGTGTACAGTTGAGTATATTTATGATCTTATGTTTCATATTTATGTAAGGTTTTTAGTATGTTGTGTTATTTTTTGTGAATTGGGATGAAAAAGTAAAATTTTTAAGGTTTTAAGAGGGATGGTTAATTTTAATATTTATATGGTTTTGCCCCTGATTTGCAGAATTCTTGTACAATTTTTAGGTTTAATTTGAATTAATATGCAATGGTTTTTGAGTTGTTTGTGATCAGTTCTCATTCGATTCTGATTATTAGTGTAAATTTTGTGTGTTTTGAAGGTATAAAATTGCAAAAATCACTGGGGGGGGGGGGGAGGAGGTAGCCGGTTTATTATATTGGTTTTCTGTTATTTTATTTTTGGGACTTGTTTTTAGCATGTTGTTAAAATATTTGCAGTATATTTATCTTGAAATCACACGAAGTATTCAATTTAAATATGTTTCAATATATAAGTATTTTTTAGTTGTTTGTGGGGGATTGTGTGTTGGGGGGGGAGGGGGGTAGTAGTCGGTTTATTTGAGTGTTTGTCTATTAATTTTAAACTGCGATTTTAACGTTTTAAGGAAAATTTTGTTATATAATTATGTGCATAAACATATTTTGCATAATTTGAAGGTTACGTCTTATTTATTTTTTAATGTACCTATAGTCCAGAGCTAGTGCTTTGTTTATGCGAATTTTGTTCATAATTGCATTTGAAATATGTCTAAAAATGCTTTTATGTGTTTAGATAAGTGTATTGTAGTTTTGGGTTAATTTTGTTACTTATGTGTCAATGTATGTTTGTTTTAATTGGCGCGAAAAAAAAGTCGCCGAGGTTGGAAGTTGGCAACAAAAAAAAAGTCGCCAACTCAACCGACACCCGCTTACGGTATTATTCCCGTTATTCTATTCAAATTTATTTAATTTCATACTATTCTATGCACTGTAACTAAAAAAATGTCTAAGTATTATTTTGTTTATTTTTTAAAAATATCCACCAAGGTCAACCAAATTTAGGTATCAAAACATCAATTGCTATTTACTACAAAGTTACCCTAAAAACTATTAAATTAATAAAGAAATAGAAAATAAGTTAAAATCAAAGGTAAGAAGGGTTTAAACTTCGTGATGCAATAGATATCAGTTTGGCCGGATACCGAATATCCGGCCAAACTTTCAGCCGGTTATCCGGCAGCAGTATGTTTTCTTCTTTTTTGTTTTATTTTCACTAGTTTTCTTAAATTGAGCTTTAACTTTTTTCTTTAAATTTTCTCATTAGTTTCAAATGATTTAATTCAAAAATCAGAAATCCTTTTGGGATTGTTTCCTTGAATTTAGTACCAGTTTTACTATAATTAAAGTTATACAAATAACAATGTCATGAATGTTCCCTCAAGAGTTAGGATGAATATATTCAAAGATCAGTTCTTGAAAGAAAGACATGCCCATAACTGTTGGAAAATAAATGTAACAAATTTCCTTACTTTATCAGAATTACAGGGGGAGGGAGCATTTTCTCACCAACCAGCAGTACTGCAGCAAGTACACTATCCTCATAAGAGAGACAATTTATGGTGGAAAAAAAAGTAACCGAATTCTTACAAAAAATTGAAAAACAGTGTTTTTGTACAATAATTTCTTCCAGTAGTAATTTACTTCAATCTTAAAGATAGAAGTATTTAATTTTTTCCCCTTTTTCTATACATGATAAAAATACATTCTAAAAAGTATTGAAAAAAAAATATTTTCACAAAACTTTTTTTTTTTTCCCATTTTTTTATTATTGCAGTTTTTAAACTTTATTCATTTATTATGTTTGTTTATGTTATTTCTCTGTATATAATATCCGGCTACTGCCAATTACCCAGCATATAGAGAGTGCGAATTGACGGGGATTGTGTCCCCGGAAGATATGTGCTGAAGAATGTAATATCACTGGCTAGGGAGATATTAATGGATCCCTGCCATCAGTGGTCGATCGAAGATTTTTTCAGAAGAGTAAAAATACTACTTAACCTTTTTAGAAGGAGTATTTTCCTATCCACAGGAGTAATTAAACCAACGAACAATTATGCTGCATTTTCAAATGCATAATTAAATTGCATTTAACACATAAATCATAAATAATAATTGATTCATAATCTAGGTACACTGTTAGTGTTAAATGTAAGCTATCGCAGATTTCAGAAAGTTGACTGTAAATAAAAATCATTTCCAAGGGGAAATCTCGCCGTAATCACCCATAATAAAACGAACTATAATAATATAAACGAACCTCCATAATAAAACGTTGTTTTCACTATTGCTCTAGCAACCAAAAGCCCACTCATAGACAGTGTCCGGAAGGGCCAGATAATTGGTGTGGATATAAGAATGTACTGCATGATGACAAGCAGCTTTAGAAAAGCACGCCTTAAGAAAAGCAATCTGTAAAATCATGCATTCCGAAATTCTTAAGGATTATTCTAAATTTCTAAGGCGTGAAATACGCATCTAGAGGTGTTATCGCGATCACTACCTGCTAGGGATACTATTTATCCCCTGCTGGAGAAATGTTAAAATTAGTCTCTGTCCCTACAAGTTCAGCAGTAATGCCTAAAGATTTTAATTATTGAGAATAAAAATTCTTCTTTTGCTCACTATACAAACGAGCAAGTTACAAACATCCCTCCGAAATAGATATACACATACCCGATACCACTTCTCATTCTGTACCTGGGGTCAGGTTTCAAATTAAGACTGTGAAATGAATGAACAAGCGCTGCTCCGCCGCATGCCAAATTTAAGGCTAGACGTAGAATCGACATAGGCAGGAATATATGTACATAGAAAATCGGGGGCGACTTTTGTTTGAATTTAAGTCACTTCCCAAGCATGTTGGCGACTGCATTTGTCATCTAATACCTAATATATTACGTGAGTGGAGCATTTTACACCTTCTCTCCTTTTTTCTTTTTCTTTTCACATGTCCCCAACTGGAAAAAATGTTCAATTCGCACCCTGCTGGCATATTGGCCGGATGCAGTATGTTTGCCAGATATTCCTTGCATCTCTAGTTTAAACTATAAATATAGTGAGTTTTAAAACTCTTTATTAAGTAGAATTGTTTTTGTTTTTTTTTCCCCAGCATTGAAATGTTTTAATGTCATTTCTCAAAATGCGCTCCAGGTATTGATTTGAAATTTTGCCACATTATTTTTATCATTACTAGCTGTGCTATGAACTGGAATCTAATTTTTTATGATCATTGTTTATTCAAAAAAATGAATTTTTATATAAAAATTTGAATATTTGCATAAATATTAGAAATACTGCAAATTTTTAGTTCATAACACAGATGAACTAAACATGTCATTTATTGTACTGTAAAAAATTAGATATATTTATTATAATTTTTGTAACACGAAGTCTGGCATAAATGCAATTTTTTACCAAAATTCACTTAAATCTCCCAATAGTTCAAAATTTAATTTAATCAAAACTGCACTTAAAATCTCAGTTATACTCCATTTTAATTAAAAATATAGAAATTGTATCAAAATTTTTTGTTTTGTTTTTTCAAAAAAGTGCCTAAGTGCACTTACCTTTAAAAAAGGTGTTAATTAGTAATTTAGGTTGAAAAAAATCATTCTTAGTATTATCTATGTGTAATAATTAAATCAAGGTTTTAATTTTAACCAATCAAGACTGATTTTGACCAGGACACTTAATAAGTTGTCAACAGTTCTCAGAAGTGTTAGAAATGGATTTAAGCAGTCTTAACTTTAAGAGTTATTTTTCATTGCAAAAAGTTTTAATTAATGAGTAATTTAAAGAACAGTGCAGTTCATACCAAACTGACAAGTTGAGGAAGCTCATTAGTAGAAAATGCTTTTATAACACTGTAAGAATGTTTGAAATTTTAAAATAGACCATGTAATTTTAAAAATATAAACCACTTGCAGATAAAAATATAGTCTATAAATATAAAACAATCGATTCTATATAAAATGCTCTAGATTTTTATGAATGGAGAAAATAGCAATTAACAAACTTAAATTTTGACCCTGTAGCTTCGAGTATATCTGTTAATTATATGACTGGTGGATTTGAACAGGCATACCCAGACTATGAGAGCTCATCTGTGGTTGGTCAGAATAAAGAAAAGGCTATGTGAATGAAGAGATGAAATAGGTTTGCTATCCCCATCTATTTGCATGCAGAATTACTTTTCTTTTTTTTTTTTTTTAAGTGAACTAATAACTAATGATAATGCACATAAAGTTAAAAAATTAGTTTAGATTTTATCTTTAAAAAATGTATTTATTTTTAACAAACTAGGGGCCAAGGCCCCTAGACTCACTACGCTGGCATTTCGTATGAGGCATTTGGCCCCTAAAAAGACTTATTCGTTAAAAAGACATAATTTCAACAAACAAAACCCAAACATTGGATAAGATAGAATGTTACCGAGCTACACATTGCTTAGATCTTGCATGTTGCTTGGAATAAAAATTTAAACCTCGCACTATTTGTAATTATGTGAAACCCATCGTATGCCTTGCGTATTAGCCAACTATGAGATTTTTCATCATTTGGTGACTTGTGTATATGTATAGTTAATAATTAGCTCTAAGAAAACAGTAATTCATATGTTTTCTTTGATAAAATCTACGTAACAGGTAGGATAGCTTGCCACCCATGGCGACTTTTCATTATTTGGCGATTGGCACATGCTCACAACCTATAATTACTGTTCATTACCGGCTTTAAAATAATCTGCATTTTAATTATTTTTCATTTTCCGATATTAGTTATTCTGTTTTGGAAAAACGAATAATCGCTAATTCTAAACTCCTGTTGTCTAAGCGAACTTACTATTTGAAAATTGTCAACTTTGTGTAACACATTTTGAGTTACTTATTTCATATACTTTTTAATTTGGCGTAAATAGGATGTAATTCTACTTCATGTTTGACAATTTCACGTGATTGTACATAATTGGAATTGCTTTGTTGCAAAGGAATGAATGATTTTATGCCAAATCTGGCAACCTTTTTTAAAATTTTTTCAGTTTTTATTAATATCTTCTAAAATAATTCGATTTTTAAATTTAAATCGCCTTATCAGGTTCTCGGGGTTTTCCGCATTCGGGAACATGTTTCTCGAAATTCAAATCCCCACGGTTTAGAAGATAGGTCAACAAGCTCTGACAGCGCCCTTTACTTTTTTTTTTAGAATAGAGAGAAAATATGTTATTTCTCAAACTATTCTGAGTATTTTAAAACAAACCGAAATTAAAAATTCCCACAGTTACCTGAGCTATCGTCAAAAACGTGCAAGCATCTGATCCTGCTAACAGAATTTAAAGGGACATTCCAGAACAGCTATGTTTTATTTACATTTACTAGGGGCCAAGGCCCCTAGACTCGCTACGCTCGCTTTTCGTATGAGGCATTCGGCCCCTAATAAGGCTTATTCATAAAAAAGACAGAATTTCAACAGACAAATCCCAAAGATTGGATCAGATAGAATGTTACTGAGCTACATGTCACTTGGTTCTTGCATGTTCATTGGCACTTAAAAATTTAAACTTCACACTACAGTAGACTACTCCAATATATCACGGTAGATATTTTGTTATTAGGAATCCGTGTTCTACGGGTCCTGAGCTATACTCCACCTGGAGTGCGGACTCCGCATATAATCACTGGAAAAATTATTTGCACTCCTCAGAAACACAATGATATTTAATGTTGCCATTCAAAAGTTATATCAATTAGGAACTAAAGCATAATAAAATCAGAACATCTGTTTCAGCTGTATTTTTAATAATGTAAAACCTATTGGACACCTTGCGAATTTGCCACCCATGGCAATTTTTCATTATTTGGCAACTTGCGTACATGTAAAGTTAATAAAAGCTACGGAACAGATAGGATAGCTTGCCACCAATGGCGACTTTTCATTATTTGGCGATTTACACATGCTCACATCCTATAATTACTGTTCATTTAAGGTTACCGGAAAACCGTTATCCATACTTTCGTTTACATAATCGTTTGCAGATTGGCGTACTTAGCACCACGAATTATACCATCTCGTCGCGCTAGCAAATATCCGAAGTGTGTCCAAAGTCCGCTAGCCAAATATCCAAAGTCTGCTAGCAAATAACATTGTATGGCATGCTGGCATTTATAAAGACTGGTAATTATTTGTGAATCAAATTTCCAAGTTCTGGGATGAATTTCAGATTTTTCCTTTTTTATTTTTCAGGTGATAGCAAGACAGACTGACAGCCCACCTGGTAAAGGTGCTAGCACTCCTGTTGCGATAAGTGTTCACCTAAACGATGTGAATGACAACTCGCCTATCATCAAACCCTTACCCACTGTTCGGTTACCCGCTGGAGACGGAATCAGAACTGTTGCAAAGGTAGGAATAATATAACCTTTAGCAGAACTTTCGATTTACGTTACTTATTTTTTTAAGCTATTGGTCAGCATTTTCTTTACATAATTTAGGCGATCGTCAATGATGTTTTCGAACTTTTTTTTTTTTGACAGATCGTTTTTTATCTTTTTGAGCTAACCAATGCTGATTTTTGGTGGAAGTTGATGGGTACATAGATGGATTTGTTTTTTTTTTAAATTACTAGGGGCCAAGGCCCCCAGACTCGCTACGCTCACTTTTCGTATGAGGCATTTGGCCCCTAATAAGGCTTATTCGTAAAAAAGACATAATTTCAACAGACAAAACCCAAAGATTGGATCTGATAGAATGTTACTGAACTACACATTGCTTGGTTCTTGCAGGTTCATTGGTACATAAAAATTTAAACTTCACACTACAGTAGATCCCCTCCCCCTCATAACACGGAAGATATTTTGTTATTGGAATCCGTGTTGTACGGGTCCTGAGCTATATTCCACCTGGAGTGTGGACTCCGCTTATAATCGCTGGAAAAATTATTTGCACTCCTCAGAAACACAATGATATTTAATGTTGCCCTTCAAAAGTTATATTAATTAGGAGTTAAAGCGTAATAAAATCAAAACATCTGTTTGAGCTGTATTTTTAATTATGTAAAACACCTTGCGTATTTGCCACCCATGGCGATTTTTCATTATTTGGCGACTTGCGTATAGTATAGTTAATAATGAGCTCTAAGAAAACAGTACTTCACATGTTTTCTTTGATAAAAACTACGGAACAGCTAGGTTAGCTAACCACCCATGGCGACTTTTCATTATTAGCCAGGGTGACACCAGCACACGTGGATCGATGCATCCACCGACAAGCTGTGGTGGCCTCGCAAGCTACTTCAACCTCCATTCTGTGACATGTTCAAGACACCTTGGATGTTCCTATATCGACCAGAACCATTTCCCGTCAATTGGTTGCTAGTGGCCTGCACTCATACTATCCATTAGGTTCCACAACATAGACGCCAACGACTGCAATGGTGCCAGGCTAGAGCGACGTGAACGACAGAATGGCACAGGGCACATGGCTTAAAAAGTAGAACAGTTTTTTTTTTTTTTTCCCAGCGAGGCTTGTTATCCAGTATCAGGACCTGACTTTCAGTTTTGACAGTTGCAGTCAAAATGTCCTTTTTTATGTATTTGCAGAGAAGCGTAATTGGAACAGTAAAACCTCGCTATAGCAATATTCAATACAATGATAAATTCTCTGTAACATAAAATCTTGCTGTGTGTTACACAGAATATCCATATAATATAACGATACATCCCTCTAGAACGACAATTTTATTGGGTCCCTTAAGTATCATTGTAATGAGGTTTTACTGTAGTTAAAATCACACATTGAAAATTTCTCTTCTCGGGGAATTTTTAAAGAAATTGTCGAAATTGGGAAATTTTTTAGTCTAGATTTTGTGAGTATCTTGCTTATGTATTTTAAATATATAAATTATTAAAATTTTGTCTCATCTCATTTCAGCATCTGTTAGATCACATCAAAATTTTCTGGAAGTTACAGATGAAGAAGGTGATTAGTTCCACAGATATAAAAATAGTTTATTTTATATGTACATTTTTAATAAAATATTTTATGTGTTAAATAAAAGTTTTTCATGCTAGTAAGTGTTCTTTTTGTTTTGAAAGGTATGTTTTAATCTTAGGGTATGCATAGACTTTGATAAAATTTAAAACTGTCTTCAAACTTTAATATTTTAAATTTATTTCTGCTGAAAAAGCTGTGTGTTGCCCGAGTCCTGTATTACTGCCAACAGCTATTCATATTTTAAAATATCATACAACATTTAATCTACAGTTCATATTTATGTTTATTATTTTCTAAAGTCAATCATATTTATTATGATTTATTTACTGTTTTTCATTGGCATATATTTTCATTATTTTATTTCCATTTTTTTTTTTCAATTTAAAAATAAAAAAAAGTATCAAAGCTGTCTGCAAAGTTTGAAAATTATTTGCAACCGGCATTGGCACGTTCGTCTATATTATCTGGGTCTGTGGATCGGCAAAATAAAAAAATACAAAAAAATCTTGTGAAGGATACGTGAGAATTGTTTTTCTAAACAAGCTTTTGCTTAAGATTTGTCATAAATACTTACTGTTTATGGGGGGATAAACTGCTAAATATAAATACAGTAGAGAGCCAGAAATCTGCACAGCTTGGGACCAAGGCTTGTGCGGATTTTAGGATTTTGCAGATTTCAGGCCATAAAAGATAAATCCTATTACATTTCAGACTTAAGGAGAATACAATTACAATGAAATAAAAACACAGTTAAAAGTATTTCATTTATATTTTCAGTTTAAATACAAAAGCATAGGAGAAAAAAGAAATTACATGAAGACCAACAAAGCAAATGGTTTCAAAATTTCCTTTCTCTAATTTTGAAAACATCGTCTATGGTGATTTGTTTTAAAATATTTTTTTCTACTTTGTTTCTTTCCTTCTTTTATTTATTTAATTTTGCAAATTGTATAACTGTTTAAATATGCAGTTTAAACAATAACTGTTTAAACTGCATATTTTCATCAGAATATTTAAACAGAATTATGATTAATTTTTGTTTTGTTATAGAACTTAGCTGCTGTAAAAATTTAGGGTATTCTTTTCTAACTTTAACTTTTATCAAATGGATTTTATTATTATTATTATTACCCAAGTTTTAGATCATCATCAGAATCATATTTATCTGGATTCAAGAAACTTTTCAACAATTTCTTCATTGGTGGAATACTGCGAATTTCATTAGTTATATCAGAGAAGGTGTGCGGATTTTAGGTCGGCGGATTTCTGGCGTTCAACTGTACTCGCTTAAAGCATTGCATAAAAATGTGAAATGTTAATCAATATCCTGTGTAGATATATTGATTCTTGTAATTGATTAAAGAAGGCTCAGAACATGGTTATACAATCTCATTTTAACAAACTTCATGTATGAATACACCAGATTAACAAATAAAATTTCTATTAAGTGTTATGGGAACAAATTCAGACTTGCTTGAAATTTCACTTTTGAGAATTATTTAGAGAAATACAAATTTGATTTTTGGCATCTTTACATTTGTTGTGCCAAGATTTTACTATAGATCATTTTAAAATAATGCTAATTCTCCCTCGAAGTAGAAAACTAATATTTTTCATACAATTGAATTATTTTTAAAGTACTTAGCTGAATACCAAGTATCTGATTGGTATATTTTTGACGTATTAGAAACTTTTTTGACAAAATAAAAGATATTAAATATAATTTTATTGATGGATAATACAGTGACAATAATATAACATGCAACTAAACTTGCATATTGACATATACTAGAAAGAGTTTATTAATTAAAATAGAAAATAGGCAGATAACACGTTTCAGTGAAAGTAACGTTAATCGAAGGGAAAACTTAAGTCTGGAAAAGACTGCCATCTAAAGTTATTCTGTTACAGTTTAGGTTAATGTGAAATCATAAAGTACTTCTAATTAAAGAAATTAATGCCAATATTTAAATAAGGTCGAGGGATGAGAAGGGCAGAACTTCTCAGGAAGACCAAATTGCACATTTTAATTGCCTGGAGTATAATTTGAATGTTGAAAAATGGATTGGAAGTAATAAGTACTCGGACAAATATACTCTAGGCATTTTCACTTAATATGTACCACCAAAAAAAGTACAATACAGTACCAATCGTGCGTCTTGTGTGAATGGGTGGGGGAGTTTTATTGATGTGATGACCATAAAATTTGAGTTTTTATGAAAATTCAATATGAATTGGTAATTAAAAAGTATTCAAGAGGTAGAACACATTTCATGGCATTTATATTGAAATGTTTAATTTTTTATACCAAGAGAAATCATGCTTTTGCTACACATCTTCAGTAATATATTTCTTTTTTTGTATGTAAAGGAGGGAGTAAGCCATGAGAACAGTTTGCATTGTTACAGATACAGCATATTACACTACACTGTTTACAAATAAATTGGGACTTTTATGACACTACACATGAATAAACAAATAGTGGTTTACTAAAAATAACATATTTGCACTCAACTAATATTTCAATTACATTACAGTAAAGCAAAATTATATATTACAAATAAAATTAAGCCAAATCATATAGTATTTCTTTTAAATATATATTTATATAGCTTATTAAACTTTTTTAAGAAAGTGAATTTGAATTTAATTTTGATGTCTCGAATTGAAAAAGAAAAATATTGAAAACAATTGGATTGGTGCATAATTATGAGGAGTTTGTGAATTTTTATTTAGTTTATTACATAAATTAATTCACGTAAATATATGTCGATAAAAAAATTATTAATTAAAAATATTGTACACTTTTATTAAGTTACAGCACTTTAATAAAATGCCTGATAATTATGCCCAGTAATTACTTATGCTTTCATATTAAGAACACATTTACAACTTTATATAAGAATTAAAAAAAAAAAAAAAAAAAAACCTATGTAGCCAAGCTAAAACACATCATTTATCATTATCATGCAAAATATTTACAAATTATTTCCTGATAATTGAAAAAATTATATTGACTACACATGTAGTTTGTTGACAATTTTCATTTTATTATAAAATAAAAAACAGCGAAATTTTCATTTTAAAATATCTACCTGGAGGCCATATACGTAATTTTAGTCAAACTTCAACATGCCTTTAAATTTCTTATATCGACGTTTAGGGGTGCTCGAGCCCCCCCCCCCCACAATATAGGCCTCCTTACCGGCTCGGATAGATGCCGGCTAGTAGTCGCCTAAATCTCGGTCGATAATGGGTATATAGTCGCCGGTCGATGAAATCATGGGTAAATGATCGCAGGCGACGTCGCCGCGGCGGTACCGCCAATGGTTGGCCAAAAAAATGCGATGAGACATTTCGGTCACTTCCCGGCGTCGCAGTCGACGCCAGCGCGACGTCGTGATATGTGAAGTGCGGCGTTTGGCCAATGCTTGGCCTACGATATTTTGCTACTTGGGTTGTGATTTCTGAGGAAAGAAATAAATGGATTTAAAATGTTAACTATAACAAACATTTATTAAATGTAAAATCTTATTTACATTTACAAAAAAATATTTAAACTGATCTCGAAAATGGCTTAATTTAGAACAATTAAATTATTATTGTTTATCAAAACACATTCTAACTACTTTAGCAATCATAAACAATATTATTAATTATTAAAAATAAGTCACTCAAGATGGAAAGGATGGCAATTGGAAATTTACCTGTAATCCGGTGCAGAGCAGTGATGATCATTTTAGATTTATTTTCTAAACACACTTATTTATATAAATATCCACTATCACGTATGTAAAACTCTGGAAAAATCTAATAAAATGTGGAAATCTACAAAAATCTGCTGAAATCTATGGAAATCTGAGAAAATCTACTGAAAATCTACTGCTGAAAGTTGCCTTCTCTGGCTGTGCAGTCCAGTTTTGCTCAAATCTTCGTCCCCCATTTTCTTCCCTAAACTCGTAAATAATTAGTTTAGCCACTCTGTGGCTCCTAATTCTCCTAAACCGACCAGTTACTAACTCTTTTGCCCGAAATTTACCTCTCTCTAACTTGCCATTGGTCATTCCTCAAATCTCAAACTTTCTCATTGGATTTGTACAGCCTTATCGTCAACACCTCCATGTTTTTCTTAAATTTTATTTTTCAATTTTTCTCCCCTTGATATTTATTATATGTTTTCCTTTTCTGAAGCTTTGCCTACGAATTCTCACCGACCAACATCAAAAGCTTCCCGCAAATTGGCCGCTGACGTCTTGACCACAAGGTCAGGCATTCAATGGCTCCCGCTTCTGTCGCGGTTGCTCTTTTGTAAAACTGCAAGGCGTCCCGCGATACACAAAAATGATTTCTAGCTAGCGGACATTCGTTTTTCCCACTCTTTTCAAAGAACGCCAAAAGATGAAATTTATATGTTCGACTTTCACCAAGATTTCTTTTAACTCTTCCGAGCACAACGCTTAAAATTATTAATAAATTTCCTGTCCTGACATTTAGCTGAAGTACACTTTTCTATGATATCAATGACTTTTGCACGTGCATGAATTCCATTCCTTCCAACATTATCCCTTATTCTGTTCAATTCCGTATATTTTTGAGACTTGCTTTTATTAAGCTCCTGACGCAACTTTTGTGCTAAATTCTTTTGAGAATACCGCATGTTTTAGTCGGCCTTCAGGTGGTCACTAATGAACGGTTTTTAACACCTGCAGATTTTTCTGGAATCGCACTTTCTTAATAAAGGCTTTTTATCTGCATTGGGGCTGTATACAAATTTCTGCACATTACCTACAGGCTCAACCTAACAGTACGATTACGAATGCTGAAAATATTGCATACAATTACATGTTTTTGGTTCAAAAACAAATAAAAATATCATACATTATCTTTTGACTTTGAAGCTTAGGAGTTGTATTTAGAGCTTGTTTTCTCTGATAAATAGATGTTTTTATACAAATGTATTGTTTTATACAATGTTGAATTATCCGAATAACTCAGATAGCGCACATAGAAATCCTCCAAAAACATGCTCCTGCCCCCCCCCAATAGTCTCCCTTCCCCTTTTTTTTTAAATTCTGAATACTGGTTTAACTTGTTCATTCTCATCTTGTGCTTAGTGTTGCTTCTGAGCGCGGATTCTTGAAAGATGGGGGTCAAGTCACCCCCCTCCCCCTTAGACGTCAACATTTTAAAAACATACTGAGCTTTTTTGAATTACTTTAATACCAGTGGCGTACCAAGGGGTGGGTATAGAAATCCCGGTTCCCTCTCGAAATTTTTGTTTAAGGGGACAGTTCAGCCATTCAAGGCATGAAATCACAAAAATGTGATCCATTTTCTGAAATTTCTGGCACTAAAAGTATTCAATATTTTAAAATAATTTTTTCAGAGTAGGTTACATAAGATATTGTTTTATATAATAAAAATTAAAAAATACTAATAAACAGTTTCTTTATGACTTAAAAATACATAAATAAAACACAAATTTTCAGGTCTTCAAAATTACTATAATGCACTTCGCTCAGGATAACTGTAGCAACTTTCCATATTTTCCAACAAATTTGACCTTAAATTGAAGATAATAGTCCTAATAACAATTTGAACTACAATCATAAGGATATTTTAAAATTCAAGAACAATAATTAATTTTAATTAGGAAAAAATAAAATTTTTGCTTTTTTGAATATATTTTTTTATAAATATTTTTCTATCCATTTTATTTTTATAATTGTAGTTCAAATTGTTATTAGGACTATTATCTTCAATTTAAGGTCAAATTTGTTGGAAAATATGGAAAGTTGCTACAGTTATTCTGCGCGAAGTGCATTATAGTAATTTTGAAGACGTGAAAATTTGTGTTTTATTTATGTATTTTTAAGTCATAAAGAAACTGTTTATTAGTATTTTTTAATTTTTATTATATAAAACAATATCTTATATAACCTACTCTGAAAAAATTATTTTAAAATATTGAATACTTTTAGTGCCAGAAATTTCAGAAAATGGATCACATTTTTGTGATTTCATGCCTTGAATGGCTGAACTGTCCCCTTAAAACGAAACGATAACTTTAAAAAAATGTGTTTTAAGTTTACATGCCTAATTTTTTTTTTCAAATAATATTTTAAATAATAAAAATGCGTGAATTAGTTTACTGTATAAAAATATTTTTGTTAAAGTTTACTTAAATAACTTAATTTAATTATCTTGATTAACTATATTTAATTATCTTGATGATTATCTTTAGAGTTTAGATGGCTTCAAATGAGAGAGCGATTGTCTGGCAGACAAAAGCCAAGGTAAAATCTTAGCTGATATTTTCTTGCTCCCTCTCAAAAGAAAAATGGATTACATGAAGTGTATACCGCTGAAGAATCTCTGTCGGCTTAAAAACAGCCGATTCTATTTTGCCGAATAAAGAACTTTCCCCTGTTTGTTTACAACAGATAAAGTTCTGATCGCTCTAAAAACATGAATTCTATTCTAGGAAACAAAGGAGAACAAAAGGAGAGCTTTGAAAGCATATTTTACAGGATATGTGGAACTCCCCAAATGCCGAATGAAGATTGTATCCATTAGAATTTATTTTTTAAAGAACATATACCAAGAGTAAACGGGTGTTATTTCCTGTACCACCGTCATAATCCATACCCACATTCATAAATACATATATTTTAAGAAGAGAGCGCTTTTGTTTTGCATTTGTTAAAACTATTAGGAGGAGCAAAAAGTAATGCCATTTTTCTTTCTTCTATAAAATTCAAACAAATATACTTTGAACGCGTTTTTCACAAACAAGCTCTGTCTAAACATGGGATTCACGCTTGTTTAAATTTTAAAAGGAGATTTTAATAGACACTTTTTTTTCTTTATGACAGATGCAACCCTCCTCTATTTTTACGTTTACTCTCCTTGAATGACGATATTCAAAATGTTCTCTACTCAGTTGCAGCTCCTCCATTTGAGCACGTGAACCCCCCAGAGGGAAAAACTAAAGACTAAACACTTTAAAATATTAAATACACTTCTAGATTTTTGTGAATTTAAAACGTGAGTTCTACTATCTCCCCATTGTTATTTAATACGCTTATTATAGCTAAGTGTAGGTGACTAGTCACCTACACTGTAGTGTAGGTGACTACAGCGCAGTGTTAAATCGATCGCACGTGCGAACGGAAAATTTCCCTTCTGAACCGCTCTCTCTGAGAAAAGAAGCGGGGAGAGTTTGAAAGAAGAGTACGGTACTGCTGATGTGATTCCGTGCGCACATTTTGAATGTGCACGCGTACGAGTTTTTTTTTTTTCCGGTTATCGCCACCGGATTTTTCCTTGGTTTGTTACATTCGGTTAATTAATCCATTTTTTTTTTTCATTTTGTTATTATTTTCTTTATCATTTTTCACTACAATATTTTTACGAACAAGTGTCAATAATTAAGATGAAAGTAACATAAGTGTTTCGAAGCTACAGAGCAATTGCATTTTTCAATAGTATCCTTTGAAAAAAAAATGAAATAAAATGAATCAAGACAACACCTGTTTTGGCCGAATTGTGGACTGTAATTAAATCACAACAACTATTAAAACATCTACGAAATTTATTAACGACATTTTTAACAATAATACGCTCCGAAATGAGACGTTGGTTAATTACACCGGATTGTGCCGAAATTCAATCTTTTTTACTTAAAACCAGTGTTGGCACAACGGCATTATGAATTAACAATTATAACTTCGCGTCTCGCAAAATAGCCAAAAAGCTTGTCTCGTCTTGCAAAAAAGCTGTAAATCTCTGTCTCGTCTCGCAAAAAAGTCGTCTCGCGTCCATCCCTAATTATAACGTCATAATTCATCGTTGCTAGGCGTCAACAACACCTTTGCTAAAACTTATCTCAGTGAAGAAATGTAAGACAAAATATGACTTGTTTTCTTTCATTATTTTCTTTCATGACTTGTTTTCTTGCATTATTTTCCTTCAACGGCTGGAAACGCAGATATATTTTAATTTGTAAGGTGCGTCGTATCTGTCTATTTCATTTTCGAAATTTGTTTCGTGAACCTCCGTTTAAATAACCCACGAGCCGCCACTAACTCGAATTTATTTCTTTTTATCTTATTTTTTAATCTTCAAGAGTGTTGCATTTTACAGCAAGAATTGCCTGGACATCTCTTTGTTTTTTAAATGAATTTATAAAGTTTGACGCTCAGGGGAGCGTCCAAAGTTCGTTTGGTTCGGTTGGATAAGGCCTGGAAATACCACGCACGAGTTCCTAAGTTTGATCCACAGACTTGCATTTACAGTCTTGCAGTGTGCCGACATATATGCTTAAGGTGCTAAAAGACATTTTCCTGTAAGATAACGTTTTGTTTGCAGTCATTAAATTTATGGGTGTGGGCATACGCTGCGTTAGTAGTAGACAGCATCGTGATTCGTCGCTATGCATGGCCAGAGGCCGCTTACGTAGTTCAATCATTGAAAGGGGACCGATTAATTTGCTTTAAGGCTGTTTAACCTGACGAGCGAAAGTCGAATCGGGGACTAGGGGAAAAGCTTGAAATATGGGTGGTTTGGGGGTCCAAGCATACATGTCACGCCATCTTTATTCATGTAATGGACACAATTGTTAGCTGTATTTTTTAGAATTTATCTGAAAAATTTTAGAAATATAATTATAACTTTAAAATTAAAACGATAAAATGGACTTTTCTTGATGTAAAATATTGTAGTAAGTATTAGAGATCAGCGCGAGTTGATTTTTTCAAATGAAATTCGATTGAAAAGCGATAAAACTGCATCATCTTCATTTATTTACTTATTTTTTAAATTAAATTGCTCCTATAAACTTAATGTTCATAAAGCATCGTAAAGTAGTTTCAGAAGAACCATTATAAATTTTTCAGTAGCTTTTCTACTGTAATTTTATTTTAAATCTTGATCAGAAGTCATGTTCATTAGGTTTCATAAACAATTACGAGTTTCAATTATAAAATTTGTAAAAAGCAAAATGCAGTACATTTTTGGCCCCAAAACATTCTTAAATACATCTATAAATTTATACTTCAAAGTTACTTTTGAAAGAAAATTTTTCAGTCAGCCAATTTTGAATTTGAGTTTAAAAAACAATGTTTTTCCTTCTTTCTTTTTATGAAAACTGACTGATTATTTAGATTTTTAATTTGAAGTAGTCCACAGTACAGTTCCCGAAGAAATATTCTGAAAAATTTCATAGTTTATTTTTTATCTGTAGTGGAAGTTAACCAAAAAGCAGACTTCTCCGAAAAAGTGGCATGTATAATTTTTTTTTTCAAAAAATGAAGTAACTTTTCAAATTTGAAATTTGTTTCAGTTCACAGTATGGTTTCTGAAGAAACAGTCTAAAAATTTTCATAGTTCTAGCATCATAAGTTTATTTCTCTTTAATG